>PPHD01004625.1:0-28141 GCA_002909625.1 Bambusicola thoracicus | reverse complement strand
AATGACAGGACAAGGGGAAATGGTTTTAAGATGAGGGAGTGAAGATTTAGGTTGGATATCAGGGGGAAGTTCTTTACTATAAGAGTGGTGAGGTGCTGGAACGGGCTGCCCAGAGAGGTTGTGGATGCCCCGTCCCTGGAAGTGTTCAAGGCTAGGCTGGATGGGGCCCTGGGCAACCTGGTATTAGTATTAGATATAGAAGTTGGTGGCCCTGCCTGCAGCAGGGGGATTGGAGCTTCATGACCCTTGAGGTCCCTTCCAACCCAAGCCATTCTGTAATTCTATGATTCTCTGATTTTCTATGATTCTATGACTCACCCCAGGCTGGTGAGGCCAGTTTCCTGGCTGCAATAGCAGCAAATTACCTCTGTGACACAGTGCCAAAACTCCTTGTGATAACAAATGAGATGCTGAGGGCTGCAGTGCAGAGAGCTTGGAAACCTCCATCTGTGCTATCAGTGCAAGACTTGAACCCACTTCCCAGCCCCAGAACGTGCAGGAAATGCTCAGCCCACCATACCCAGGGCTGAGGAGTCAAGGTTGGATGTGAGGAATCAGCCCGAGCCAGGATGCCTGCACTTGGGTGTCGTGGCCAAGCAGACAGAGTGCTCTGGAGCAGTGCCCTCCTCCTTGCCCTGCACAACACCCAGCTCTCCTCTGGACACCGCAGAAAGCTGCTCAGCCGTTTCCAAGGTGATCCTGGGGTGAAGGCTGCTGCGTATTCCCTTGCAGGTAGCAGCAGCTGTAGCCAGGAGATGCCCTTGGATGGGCCATTGTTTGCAAGGAGATAGGGAGAAGCAGAAAGAAGAGATCTGTTTGTAATTACTTCTTAAAGACCAGCAAGAAAAAAAAAGACAAATTAGGGCATTTATTTTGTGAGATGTGAGAGTTTTCTAATGCAGCTTGAGCCTCTGCACCTGGGAATAAGCACTGCGACTCCATTGTAAACAACAAAATTAATCATTTAATCCTCATTTAGCACCGGCCTCTAAAGCAATGGATACAAATGCAGTTGGTGCCTCCCACTGAGGCTGAGGTTACGGGAGGAAGGCGCTGTGTCGATCGAGGTGTGCGCTCCTTCCCGTGCAGCACGCGGCCCCTCATCGCCCCACGACCTCCTCAGATCCCAGAGAAATTCTTTGGGAATAACATCTTTCTGCCATTTCTTCTCCAGAGGTTTGCCACGAACCAAAACCACACTTATTTTGGTTCAGCCTCGCTGGAGTCTTCCTACTGACCTCCCTGAGCTCAGAATTTCACAACGCCCTGCGGTTTTGCAGGCAATGGATGCTTGCTTAATAGATACATTTCAGTCGGTTCCCTACGAAAACAAACAGAAGCTCACCCAGGAAGATGTTTGTCTCCTTTTGGTTTTCCTTCTGATCAGACTGTGGGGAAAACATAAGTGTATCCTGCACACACTTGGATACAGCCCACATTTCTTGCTGGCATCACGTGAGCATCCAGCCTCACAGGGTGGATGGTGATCTCCAGTAAGAGCCCCTCTGTGCCACGTGCCTCCAGCAACTGATGCCAGACGTTGTGAAGGAGAATTCACAACAGCAGCCCCACACTCAGTTCGTAGGTCACCTCTTCCCAGGGAGGTTTTGCCCAGCCTCCTGGAGTCCACAATCAAATTAAACACTGGGAGATAATGAGCTGCAATACGGCACGGGCAGTCAGAGAGCACTCATTGGCCCATTGCCGTGTGTCGTCTCTGCTACGTGGGCTGGAGTTTCCAATAGCACCACAGTACGTCCAGAGAGCACAATATGCATCTGCATTAGGGGACAGCATCAGTCCAGCAGCACATGGTGTATGCCGGCAGCTTATGCGCTTATCCGTCAGCTCTAACGGTGCAGGGAGCACCAGGGAACGCCAACGCCGTTTCAGAATGAGTCTCTCTTGATGTTTACATCTGCTCATGAACGTCACAGCCCTTTAGTCTGCCTCCAGCACGCCGAAATTCTGCAACACGCTCCCTCTTATTGACTTATAATTCCTCAAAGCACACACAGGGCTTGGAACAGGCAGATGAGGGCAGATATGTGACGCAGCTTCCAGGAGCCACGTTTCTTTTTAATTAATCATACGCAGACCTGCAATGATACATCAGTCTGCTGTACAGCGATGTGAAACTGATTGGATTTCCATGTAAAATTAACGAAGTGGGGGGCATTGCTGGAGTCCTCCTACCCACACGTGCAGTCCATCCACCGGCGCTCTCCATCTGACTGAACTCAGCCTTGAGCTCCCAATCCCCGACCCAACCCCATCCCCTATGGGCACCTACTGACCTGGCGTCCCTTCGGGGCTGTGGGATTAACAACCACATTCTTACAGCAGATGTCAGGAAAACCATTACCTCCCCATTACCTCAACAGCGTTTTCAAAAGTTAACTTATTTCCCTCTCCTCTTCTCTTTCTTTCTGCAATTTGCATTATCAGTTGCTAAACAGATGACGGCACGCTTCACCCCACCTCACAGCCCTCCCCTGCAGCAGTGCTTTAAGTAATTCACTTCTCTGCCTTATTACTGCAGCGTGTTGTCAAGCACAGCAATTTTATTTCCATCCAAACCATCACTCTTCCCCAAATTAATACCCATTATTTTCCTCTAGCAGAGTTTCAGCTCCTTTACAGCAGTAGAAAGATTTCTGCCCACCTGGAGCCATTAGGGGGAGATCTGTGAGACAGCGCCATCTCAGCACTGCCCGTTAATCTCTCTGTTGGCACTGAGATGGTTTGGAGTAGAACCCACAGCTCCCCTCCCTATGCACCATCGGGATCCCCAGCCGTCCCCACTGCTCTCCTCTTGGTGTCCCTAAGGCTGTTAAGGGCTGGAGAAGAACCACAGCACACACATAAGGGACGCACTGCCTTGCGCTTACTGGGAGGAAAGGGCACCAACAAGGCGCAAGGAAGAGCTGAGCCTACATCCCAAGCTTTGGACCTAAGCTAAAACACTGTTTTCTCTGCTTGTGCCTCGCACTGCATTCTGGTTTGGTGAATTGTGGTCCTCAGCATCAACATGAGGTGAAACGGGGCAGCCACAGCAGCAGCACAGTGCCCAAAGGTGCCCTCAGAGGTGTGGGTGTGCAGAAGGACACTGCGATGGTTGAGGCTGCAGATGTGCAAGCACAGAGGGACAAGCAAGAAGGTTACGTGGCAGTTCAGGTAGGTGGCAGAAATAATGTTTGCTATAAAATCAGTTTATAGGAGAGCATTAATGGAGAGATACGAAGTATTTCCTTTCAAAATCACTTTGAAATGGGCTGTCTCAGGCATCCCAACGGAGATGGAACAGCAACACAATGGAATAAAGAAGATTAGAAGCAGACCTCTGATGTGGTGCGTTTGTATAGGGGTGTGATATTAGCTAACTATCATTGGCTCACACAGTCATGACTGGGCAGCCTGAACAGAAATGTTTCCCCTCTCCTAACAGCGCAGAGCTTCACTTTGAAAGAATAAGGCAGGCAAATCAGAGGCATGAGGAAAGCACTACAGGCAATGGCATCTTTCTGGCTTGTCTGGAGCGTAGATGAAATGCCAGCGACTGCTCCCTGCCGCCCTCCCAGCCTGCTTCACACAGCCGTGGTACTCACGAGCAGCACCAGGAGCTCCACCAACACTCAGCAGCAGCCTCAGCACGCGGTGGGCTTTTGGATCCCTTGGAAGCATCGCCAGCCGTTAAAAGGAAGAGCACTTAATTGAGCAAATTATCTTTTATTTCCACCTGTTGAAAGAGCTGTTTGCTTACCAGCAGAGTCCAACATAGATGTGACATACAGACATGAATACAATTAAATACAGGAAAAATTGAACTATATACAACGAGACATACATTTACAGAATGGAAAAAGTCTTTATATTACCTATCGGCTCTCGCCAATGTGAAACATCACTGGAACGCAACCATATTGGGGTTTCCTTTTTCTTTTTAACAAAAACAGGAAAATGCAAGTTAGCATTTGGCCACATACTGAGAACTTAAAGTTTAAGATGCACAGATCTGTGGCACTTCACAGGGTACACAAAAGCTAAAAAAAACCCTTTCTGTTAAATATGTTATAGTTTGGGTATCTAGATTCCAATCAGGGCTACCGAAGCACAAACTATAAAGTGGTATTTACACGGAGGGAGTTGTGCAAAGTCATGTCAGGCTATAGCTAGGAACTATGGAAGCTGCACGGGTGTGACACAGCCTCAGCTGGAGGTAACCCATTCAAACCTCTCATCGCCATCCTTCTGACACAGCAGCCACCCAGGGAAAGCTGGCCTGAAGTTCTTCCCTGTTCACAGCCTTCAAGTATTTTCACAGTTCAATGCTGGGCTGCTTCTTCTCTTCATTCACGTTTTAAGTCACCTTTAGGACTGATTCATCATCTTTTTTGGAACAGAACTTCCAGCCCTCGGCACCGCTGCGCTACCCTAAGACTGCTGTATTCCTTCACTTATGAGTTCATGTTGCCATCGGGGCGCACAGGAACGAGATGTGCAACTTCTTGGTAGTGACAGTATTGCCACAGTGCAGGACCCGCATTTTGCTGGCAACAGCATCAAACCCAGGCTTCCCCAAAACATGCTGGGGAAGGTATTGCTGTTCTGCAGCTGGCCTTTACCCAACAGTTTGGGATGCTTTATTACGCCCAGTAACGCCCCTCAACATCCTAATACGAAACTTGGCTCTCGGCATGCAATCTTCAATCGAGAACTTGAGACGGCTAATTAAAAGAGCTGCCTTAATTAAAGGCTTCCTACCGATCCCCAGGACAAGTCAGCAAAGAAGCATCAGATCCACTGCTAACTGAACGCATCCTACAGTCACACTGTGCCCAGAGCCCAGAATGCTACTTCTAAGGTTTTTCATAATCAACAGCTTTCCAAAGGGTACCCGACAGTCTCATTTTGGATTTATTCTACATACCAAATTTCAGCCTTCATAGAAGCAGCTACAGCATACGTGGACCATAAAATACCAATTTGAATCATCTCGGTTATTATCCCATTTCCATCAGCTCATCTGGAATTTCACACCAGCCTGCAGATTTCAGTTGGTTTAAAGTAGACATTTTGAACTCTGTTCTGGAAAAAAAGAAGTGACCAGACAGTGCCTAACCTGTGCATTTCTGCCTTGTTCAAACAGAAGAGCTCTCTCCCAGGACAGCTACCTGATGTCTCCTCATGTCACGCACACAAAGAAGGATGCACAGCCTTCAGAGCAAAGAGATTAAATGAAGTTCCTTGTCCCTCTCAATTTGTAGCATTACAATTATTTAAATGTTAATCCTATGCATCGGGCTAAAACCAGTCAGGTGTGTCAGTATAGCAACTGAAGAGAGCAATGAAGTGAACGCACTGAATTTGAAGCATTGCATTGAGTACACTTGATACAGTAAGAAGATCTGCCGGGGTAGTTTGGTATTCAGCTGACAAGAGCAAAGCATACAATTTGCTTCTCATTCATCGCTAGCAAGCCTAGAGAACACTACCTTCTCCTCAGTCACAAAGAGACGGAGCTCTGCAGAACTGCAGTAAACCCAAGAGATCATCTCATCACGTTAGAAAACAGAAAATAAATTCAGTGTTGTGATTCAAACACAGGAATTCTCACATTGTACATGCTGCAAATTGGGCTATGCATTTCAGAGCTCACGGAGTCCATGAAGACATCTACACCTTCAAGCTGTCTGCTTAAAAAAACCCATCTGGTTGCTGGTTAACAGCAGGTTAATTCATTGCGTTGCCCCGGATGTCAATTTAGTTAGTGATGAAATGATCCACTGTTACAGAACTTCTTCTACTTGGGCAAAGATGATTTAGCAGAAAGCAATACAAGTGAGCACGTTTTAGGATAAAAATAAAAGCGTAATGAAACGGTAAGTCATTCACCTGCACTGTGAAAGGTAACTATTTCATATCTGTACGCAATGGTGGGAACAACTTCAAGAATAAGAAATAACAAAATATTCAGACCCCTCTTATTCACGCATTAAAAAAGTAGAAGGAAAGTTATTTCCTTGAGTTATTCTCAAAAAAATCAGTTTTATTTGGACGTGTGCACAACCTGCTGCTCCTCCAATCTTCAGAGCATTGAAAACATGACATTTTTCCCCAAAATCCAGTTGAATCTGTCCTGAGAAATGTAAGTACTCATATATAAATCGGATGGTATTGTCTATGAGTGAGTTTTTTCCTACAAGTTGGGCAGGAGTTGGCGTTCCTAAGGGAGTCGCGGAGGCACTGACTACAGAAGACGTGGCCGCATTTGGTTGACACAATGAGTCGTCCACTTTGCACAATCTGGAAGAAAAGAAACCACAACAGGAGTTTCACAGAGCTGCAGGGCTTGGAAGGGACCTCTAGAGATCACCGAGTGCAACCTGTCAGATCCTGTTCAAGCAGGATACTTACAGCAGGCAAACACGGCATTCAGCCCTGCTGGTCTACTGGCACCAAACACCACTTTGGTACCCACAGTCAGTACGTTACTGCTGTAATAACAAACTGAACTCTCAGTGTCTTCTCGTCTCCTATTTCTCCCTCTGCATACACTACTACCTAGTTTTACCTTTGAAGCCAAGCCTGCACTTCAAGCTAGCTGTCTGTACCATCCCATACATCCTAATGGCATCGTGCAGTTCACCCTCTTCCCCATTCTCCCCCTCACTGAGAAGAAAACAACAAGAAAAACGAATGACAGCGTGGATCCTTACCTCCGAGTAGCCATCCATGCAAATTGGACAGCTAACAGTACCAGAAGGCCTTGTGGTAAAGGGAATAAAAACAAAACATACATCCATCAATTTCATGGTACACTGAGAGTTACTGAAACATAAAATGTCACATCATCATCTGACTGCACCGACGAGCCATGACACATTTCATCTGAAGATCCCCGCATATCTTTAACTACGTCAATTTGTTGCATTCAGTGAGCAGTTTGGGGCTCTGTCACCAAAGGGAAACAGCTTCTTGGTTTTCATTCATCCTACGGCAGCCCACACACTGTGCAGTACTCATACAGCAACATTCATCCTCAAGACACCGCATCAGTTTCGTTACAAGACCACGTAGCTGTCCTTTATTAACTATTCACTCTAGAAATGAAAGAGGCTGACAAATTAACACACCCTATATCCTAATTAAGCAATGTCCCACCCCAGTAACATATATGTACCACAAACTCCTTCCTTATAAAACAAAGGATTATATAGGGCATATTTTCAGACTGGCTCTCTTTTATACCCTGCAACTGTTTCCATGTCTCTTAATTCATTGTGCAAGATACACCAGTTAATGATTTCACCAAGAACAAAGACTTACAGTGCTTTCATTGTTGATTTTGTTGTGGGTTTTTTCTATGTGTGGGAGTTTTTTTTTTTTTTTTTTTTTTTTTTTAAGAACAAGATGTCTATCTAGCAGTTCTATTTTAGGTGTAGCAGTATATTTTAGGCCTATAGCCTTAGCATAGTAATCAGTCACAACCTTACAGAATTTGCTTCTGCTGCAACCAGAAAATAAACTTAACAGGTAAGAACTTTTGCAATCATAGAATCGCTAAGGTTGGAAAAGACCCACAGGATCATCCAGTCCAACCATTTGCCCTTCACCAATGGTTCTCACTAAACCATGTCCCTCAACACAACAGCTCTTCTCATCTTCATTCATTTACCCTTACTTAACAAGGAGTTTTTTTGGATGTAATCCAAATACTGTATCTAGTATAAAATTTTAGAGGTACACACTTAAGAGGCAAAGTTTAGAGGCTACTTTGCAAGTAAATGACTTCAATATCACAGCTACTGATTGCAAGTTTTATCAGTTCATGGCCAAAACTGGACTAAGAGCTCTACGCAGTCACATCTCCACCATCACATACTGTACCACGTTACATTCCGGGTTCTTGGGCAAGGGGAAGCCCTCATGATATTGCTATCTTGGGAAATGCTGTTCAGTTCTTGCAGCACGTAGGTCTGGGTAGCAACACGTACTAACAGAAGGAGATATACCCCAAAACCCCTTAGTTCAGAAGACCAGCTTGGCAGCTGTTTCTAAGCTGAGGTCACAGATGTACCTCCTCCTACCTTTGCTTGCCAGGACAGCTGTACTGCAAGCACCACACACCAAACAACCCTGCATAAGGGAATGTGTCATCTCTGTGATGATTGTTTTCTACCAGAAAGAGTAAGAGCTTCCTGCCACTTCCACTGACAGGTTAATCTTCACATTAATTGATCACAGTAAGCAGCTTTAGTAACTCTATACCATAAACTCTTGGCTTTACTGTGCATGCAGAAAAACGTCTTTAACAGTGATGGCGACAGAGCACTGGAATGGGTTGTGCAGAGGGGTTGTGGAGTCTCCTCCAGAGATATTCAAGACCTCTCTGGACACTGATCTGTGCTACTGCAGCGAGCCTGCTTCAGCAGGGGGTTGGGCAACAGGATCTCTAGAAGCCCCTTCCAACCCTTGCAATTCTGTAATTCTGTCATCTCCTGTGTTAAGCAACAGTTTATATAATTCATTAATGACAAGAAGGATTAAAAGCATGAGATATCCTTCATGGCATAATCTTAAAGTCGAACAGCAAGTAATACTGAAGCCTATCCCTAGTTTCACATACATAATTAAATTCTATTAATTCCTCCATTTTTTACTACTCAAATTCTTTAAGCAGAGGCTATAATACCAACTCAATAATTAATTACAACTGATGATAACCTTCACATGAGCAAGACTAACTCAACCCTGTAGTCTGCCACAGAGCCATTTACAGCGTGAAACTATAACCTCACCTTCACGTCAATGATAAAAGTTACAGCACTGAGTTGCCTTATCCTTGTCTACACAGAGCAGGAAGGCCCATCTCTAACAGCAAAGTATGAACGTGAGGCACCTAAACATCACCTTTTTACATTAACCAACAAGAGGCCAAAGTAGCAAGTCTGCAAATTCAATGACAAAGAGCACTATTTCCATATGCTACAAGCAACTTCACATAGGACATCTAATAACCTGAAAACCAATGTTTCTGTATCCAAGTTCTCTCCCATATTGCGCTCTAGTAAACTACAAGGCTCAAACCCACCAATGAGGTAAGATCAGCGCAATGAGCTGCTTCCCAAAACGCACTCAAAGAGGCTGTTATGGAGTCCACCTCAAAATGCCTCTCTGAGTTTTCGAACAACGAAACAAAGAAGTTATTGCAAGCATCCATACGTTTGTGAGTTTGTTTTTCTTTTTCTGTTGGTTTGTTTTTAAATCACAACACATCTTAACTCATAGGACTGCTGGGCCACACAGCTGGATCTGAGTTGAAGGTACCCCAAAAAAAGGATTAACAAAATCTGAGCATTAAGGCCACATATAAATGCCTGCAGACACTGGGATGCAAAGAAGGTGAGTTAGCACATCCTCACTGTTACACTGAGTTGTCTTCGTCAACATGACAGACCACTTAAAATTCAAAACAAAATCCCCCACCACAGCTCTTCAGCTTGGAAATTATCAGCATATCTTTTGCTAACCTCTTATCCCTTACTCCCTGGTAACCAGAGCAGGCAGATCAGCTGCACTGTAAATGCCATTTACTTGGCTCAGATCCAGTACCTCATGCCATAGGGTCAGATGGGGATACGCTATTCAAAGTTATAAGAGCGCCAGAGAGATAAGAACAGCTGTCCCTCCTCAGTAACTGCTTCAGTCAGTTCAGAAGTTTGACTACATTTGAAGTATGTAGTAGGTGCTTAGGAAATATATATAATGCAAAGAAAAACAGATATTTTCTTTAGTTTATTATCCATTGCACTTCAGTTGCAGATTGGTTTAATCTATTTCCTTGTCAGAGACAATCACTGAATGATAATACAGCCTGGACAGTATGGCTAAGCACACAGCACTACTGTCAACAAAAGCCTCCACAGCAGCCCATATTAGAATCTGCATATTTTTTTTCCCCAAAAAACATATTTTCAAAGATATTTATACCACATTTCTCTTGTGACCATGTGACAAAGGCAGATAAGGAAGCTGATTT
Source organism: Bambusicola thoracicus (assembly GCA_002909625.1). Taxonomy (NCBI): domain Eukaryota; kingdom Metazoa; phylum Chordata; class Aves; order Galliformes; family Phasianidae; genus Bambusicola; species Bambusicola thoracicus. The sequence continues at coordinate 18,099 of PPHD01004625.1, read as the reverse complement.
CATTCACAGTCTAGTGGATGTGATACCAATTCATCTACAACAACGGAAAAGATTCCCACATCTTAAAAGCATTTCAAGAGCTTGGCATGAGAAGTAAATGCAATACATCACGAGCTATAGATTGTCACTAATCCTCCTTCCTTGCTACATATCTTTAACTTATAAGTTATATGCAAAGTTGTACATCCACCTCACATTGGCTTTTTAGTTAAGATGCGTCAACAGTATCATTTTATCACTACGTGAAATGTTATGCTGTACTGATTTGAAGTGGAAACTAAGTTATGATTTCAAAGATAAGCCAGACCATAACGATCTGAGTTAGTCCTGCATGTACACAACAGCAACACTCAGTGTTTGTTAGGTCATAAGGCATACATACTTGGAGCTTGCAGTTTCATCCTCCAGTGGTCCCAGCTCTCGAGACACTTTATCTGTTACATACACATCATTATCTCTTGTTTCATCTTCATCATCACTACTTAACACACAGCTGTCTGACTGCCGCTGGCCTCTTAGTCTCAGATTTCTCCTCCGCTGTTGATTCTCTGTAATTTAGTTAGTTAGTTAGACATACCATAGAATACACACAGAGAATTCTACAGCACTATGTTACTACCTTGAGGGATTAAAAAAAATATATCTATTTGATTCTTTAAAATAAATAAGAAAGGGTAGAGAAGACTCAAGTTTCTGAGTAGCAGAGCAAAAAGGTTTGGTAACAGCAAGCACTTTGTTCAGACCAGTACAATGCTTGAGATTAGAAGGGAGCACCATCCCCCACAATTACCTAAACTGCTTAGAGCACTGATATCATTGCCAGCAGCCAGTTGCTGCTTCGGGGGATTACTGACCATATGTACAAACACACACATGCCTCAGAACATTCTTCTGGTAACAAAGTTAAGTCATTTTTCACAAGTGACAGAAGAGATGCTTAAGTGGCACATGTAAATCATGCAGTTGCTTTGGTTTCTCGCTCATTCAAGAACAGAAAAAAAATTACTGAGCCTGTAAAACCCAGAGCTTATAGAACTGCTGTTTGCTTTTGCACCATTAGAAACTGCATACAAGAATTATTTCTTTGCAACTCCATCATTAACACCCATCATGGAGCCTTAATTACAATTACGTAAATAACCACGAAATTCAAAGTTAGTTCTTGCCTAATTATTGAGCTATAACCTCTATTGCATGTGGGGCTTTTGTTTTGTTGTTTTTTCCACTTCCTTCCTTTAGAGCCCCAAACGGATTACATTCTAAGTAAGCAGCTAACAACTTATTAACACACCTCAGGTATTGTAATCAGGGTAAGGTCTGCAAGGTATCAAGGATTTATTTTTTTATACCTTGTCTACAATCACGGTCACACCTGAATTAGAAAATACCCAACTTGTTAGCACTGATAAGTACTATATTTGAGGAGTGTCAAACTACATAATGAAAGTATTATGACCCTTAATATCTTTCTACTTCATTTCCTTCAGTGCAATGCAGGCTAATAAGGTCTTTGAACACTGTCTTGTTCAAAGCAGAGATTCCATTGCTACAAATGCTAACCCAAGGGACTAATGACTTCATGCTTATGGAACTTCTGCATTGGAGAAGAAAAATGTATTTTAAGAACAGTTGATGTATTTTACTTCAGATACTTTACATCAGTTTTCACAGAGACTATGAAACATAGATTGAATCCACTCTCTAAGATACTGGCCTGGTACTACAGCACTGTTCTTTGTCTGAGAGCAGTTTCAATTCATGCTGCTTAAGTTTGTTGGAAAAGAAAAAAAGCTCAGGACAATTCCTTCATCACTTGTAAAATGGAAACTCACCTTCAACAATCTTGAGCCAACACACACAGCATGGGAGGGAAAAGAAAAGATTCAATTTTAGTATGCACTGCAGTTTTATGTACAAGTACCAGAAAAGCTATGCAACTAACAACAAAGCAAGGTACAAATTTCAGGATATCACAATGTTATTTTGATTAACAAAGTGTTAAAATAGTTTCAGAGTAATGACTAATTTATTAAATGATTACTTTGGGTTTTGCCTTCACTGCTGCTAAGGAAAGGAAACGGAGGCAGTTTAGGAATCATCTTAACAATCTCCTCTCTGTTCCCCAGTTTCAGTACCCTAACCTGATTGAGGCTGAAGGCAGCTTTATTTCTTTCTCCCCCCAAAATAGAAGTTCAGGTGTGATATCCATGAACGCTCAAAATTACACTACCAACTGCTAAAAAATAAACAGAAAACCACCCGCTGTTACATTCAGTGGAACCAAAGCCAGAGCAATGCAAATCACGCTATGAGGATTGTGGCATTCCCCTTGTACAGGCTCAGCAATGAACCCTGTTATTCCTGCTGCTTGATTTTGGTTCTGCAAGGCAGTAGTAGCATCCCAAAACCAGCAGACTGGATCAAATACTGCTCAAGCTTTAATATCATCAGTAACAAAAAAGCACATTTTTGAAGACTTCCTAAGTAAGAAGTCTAAATAGTTCCTGCCACGGTCAGGCAACTTGTAGATGCCTGAGCACTTCACATTTGTCACGTTGAAGACTTACTGCTACTTCTTTGATTTTCTGTTTAAATCATCAGCCTTCTTCTTTGAAATATTCTATACAGCTTCAGCTTTAAATGGCATTTACCTACATGATCCATGATGGGTATATAACCCGAAGATTGGGAGCAACAAGCTACTTTAGACTGTGCTCATTACCTGCAGGTGGTAGTCACAGATGCAGATACATTAATAGGTCCATCTGGGATTGGATGTGAACACTGAAATGCTAAATAAGAGCCACTCTTTAACCCCTTAAGGTAGGCTACTTACTCAGATGCCAGAAGACAAACTTAGAAGCTCATCTTCTGAAAAGCTAAGGCTCTGGTGAGCTACGACTCGAGCCCCAGTCTTGTAAAGACTAAGTTTACTCCTGCAGCAAGTATATCCATGTGCTTGTACTGCATAGATCTCTTAATGTAGGTCAAGACATTTCACATGAATGTACATATTGAAAAGCCAACTCTGAACTCATCCTTAGACTCTATCAGCAGCAAGCACAACACAGACCTCGTTAGACTACAGCATTTAGATAAGCGTGCCACTACTTACCACAATAGAATCATTGTGAGTTAGATCAACTACTACAGGATCAGAAGATTCACATGTGAGATCTACTACTTCTTCACCAGCTTAAAAACAAGTGTTAGAACACAAATCAGTGATCACAGGAGAAAAGTCAACCATCAGTGTATAACAGGCTGAGGTATCATTCAACACTGCCCCATCCCTCTTCTCTGTGGTAACATACTCAACTTTTCACTCAAGCTCTGCTGTCAGCAGTCTATATACAGTATTAACAGCTTCTGCAAGTTGCAGTGCATGAGTGACTGACCTCACATACTTTCTGACATATCAACAGCTTGTGAGAGGTACACAGCAACACATTATTCATCTGACATAGGAGAATGTTTTTAATCACACTGTAAAACATGAATCAAAGAGGATATAAGAGTCTTTTCCAGTGCTATGCTGTAAGCGTTCCAGTCTCATGTCTCATCTAACTTTCAAAAGCCAAATACATAGCAAAACCAGAACAAGCCATTTATTTACCTGGAGGCCAACAGTTACTTCTAATCCTTTCTTAACATTTCAGAATACAGTCTAATTATCTACATAGAAGGTTAAAGAGGCTTTTTAGACTCTGGTCCTTTTGTGAAACACACTGGGTCAGGGCTCCTCCCCTCAAGGGACTGATTACAATTTTAAGTATCTTTTAAAAACTTGCAAGTTTCCAAATTTAGTTTGCTGTTATCTGAAATGGCAGCTGCAGTAACTCTGAGTGCATCAGACTAGATAACTGGATGTATGAGCAGCACGTGTGCACCTTTCTTACCTAATTCACCTATCTCTCTCTGGAAGTGAAAGCATTGCACCCCAGTAACAATCTTAAACAGTTCTTGGTAGGCTTGTTGCTTACTGCTTCCATACTACGTCCTTTCTTAAACAAGTAGCTTTCCACTCTCCTTCAAAGGGCCTTGAAACTGGCAAAAAACACATTAAGTGGATTCCCAGCACTCCAGGAGCAGCCTGTTTTCTTACAAAGGAAAGAAGAAAGCTTACCACTTTCCTCCAGTTCTATTGGTTCTCCTTCTGAAGCCATCTCTGTGGTAGAAGCTATCAGTCTGCTTCGTTTCTGAGCTTGCCTAGAGTTAGCTGATCCTCCACGGCGCTTTCTTGGAGTCTAAGAGAGAAGAAAGCCTTAGCATGTTCTTTAGGAGTAATACTAATGCAGCCCTCACTTTTGCAACATCCAGGTAGACAAAACACACCACTAGAAGTCTGCAGCACAAATATAGCAGTGGTATGGGTGACTCCTATCTGAACTGATCACATCAAGGAGCAGACATCATGTGGGGTCTCCCAGCAGCCGAGTCATAAAGAAAAAAGCCACACCACATTCTGAAGGTCTACACATGAAGATGAGCTCACAATGACATCAGGTGCTAGCTTCCAGCCAATCATTTGAATCAGTCTGACCTAAAGCTTTCACTCATGCTCCAAGTGTTTCTGAAACACTGCTAGCACCGAGAGATGAGAAATTTCTAATTACCACACAATATGAAGCTAAATGGAAAATTAGTGCTACAGTGTATTTACAGTAAACTGTTCAAAAGATGCATACAAATATGATAAACAACGTACTTTAAGAATTACTGTTGCATTGATCAGTAAAATACTTACTGTACTCATGGCGTTTCTTGATCTAGAGTTACAGAAAGAATAAGAGGTACAAATACCATAAAATTAAATGCAAGGAAGCTACAATTTTCAATTCCTTATATTTCTTTAGGTAGTACACTGTTAAAAAGTCCAGATTTCTCAGTATCTTAGAATGACGTTCTTCCAAACCTATAAGAAAAGAAGAGAGAAGATTACCTATCTGTAATTCTTGTTCTCTGAAATACACCCGAACTTAAGGAGGCCGTTTCTGAGCCACGAGCTTCTGACCAGAGCTGGAATGGAAGTCCCATAAGTTTAGTATCAGAGCTACAGACCCCTAGAGCAGGGCCTGAAGCCTCACTTAGGCTCACTTGTTTCCTAGCTAAACACCAAAGTCAGTCTGAAAACAAACCAGAGAGATACTAAGGAGTCCCAATTAAGCTTTATTTGGAAAAACAACCGATTATTTGACGGCAATGTTTGCATGGGGGCAGCAATAACCAGGAATCATGTCATAGGAAGCCATCCTTAGAGAACAAAAATTACAGATAAGCAGTTCTCTTCTCTCCAAACCATGGCCAGATTAAAACATGTGGGAGCTGAGCAGCTCAAAGGGAACCTAAAGCAAGCAGGGAACAGAAATTGCTGCATAGAAACGCCCTAAGAAACACTACTCTGTCACAGTGGCGGGGCTGTGCCCTGCTCAGCAGGCAGACAGCTGCTGGGTCACCCAGCCCTGCTGTCCCTGCAGGCCTGAGCTCACTGCTCTCTGCTCACTGCTCTGGCTCAGGGCTGGAGTTCAAAAGGTGGAGCGTGTACGCCTCATCCTACTGCTTACAGCTTGAGATTTCTTTTCACCTCCCAATGAACGAAGCTTTTCCACCACCTTTCAGCCTTACCAAGGCTTGGGAAGATCCTGCATTACTAAAGCAGATGCCCCGTTCTAAGATCACAACCTTCAGGTGCTGTACAACTTCCCTGCTCTGCACAATCATTACTCACAGGTTTGATTCTGGAGCTTTTGGAGGCAAGGGGAAGAGAGGGGTGAAGCAAGGAAGGCAAGCAATGCGAGGGATGAGGGGTGTCAATAAAGAGCATGCCCCATAAACCCAGCCCTGGCACTGCTGTGTGCCTTCAAACTGCGGTCTCTCAAAGCGAAGATACCACCTTCATCTGCCAGCTACTGAAATGCTGCCAAAGCGTGCTGTTCCCCACACAGCAGGAAGGTAATGGGGCTGAGCAACACATGAGGCACATGGACTCACTGTGCCACCGCGCTCTCTGTATGCCAGCTTCAAGCAGAAAGCCAAACTACAGCTTCCTCAGCTCTCCTCTGATACAGAGCTGGAAAACTACTTTGAGAATAAAAAGCTGGGGAATACTGACATCTATATCTGAGGATCATAAGGAATTAATCTTCATACAAGCTTTAAAATTACCAACAGCTGAAACTGCTTTTTTGTTGGAGTCTCTTAAAGCAATCTGATGTATCTACACTTAATACAGAGCCTACACAAAGCCCCAATGCTCCTGCCCTGCTCTAGTTGCTAAGGGCTTAAATGTGAACTTCTCTGGGAGCTTCTTTAAAGAAGAAAGTGGAGGATGGATACCCACAGGGAGCTCACTGCTGTAAAACGTGACAACAACTCAGCCAGGGAAAGCCCACCAGCATCCACAAGGGTCACTAACGAGGGAAATCAGACTGCTGGAACTTGTTAGGACTGTGGAAGACATCTCCTGATCCAGCAACATTCTTTTCGTGTAAGAACAGAAACCTCTTCTGTGTGGCTGCTGATTTCTACAGTGGGTTCCTGGCTTACTCAGGAAGCTTCTCCCAACAGTAACTATCCAAACCACAAGGAGGAGGAAAAATAAAGCCAAGCATACTTACTTTGGTACAACACAGATCAAGTCACCATTACATAAGAACAGAATTAACAGCTGCAAATCCTGCTCATTTAGGCACCTGCTCATTAATTAGCACTTAAAGGCTTTCAAAGCCCCAGGACCACTCACAGGCCCTGACAGCCATATCAACCTCTAAGGTCTGTGAGTTCCCCCTCCAGCACACACTGCTTACCCCAACACCCAACAGCACAAGCAGGCGTTGGGGGCTGCAACCCCAAACCAGAGCATCAAATAACTCCAGCTGCAGCTATTAACAAAGTCACCTATTATGTTTGTAGCATAATCAGTTCTGGATTCTACAATCAGGATATTTTTTTTTAAATAAAATTCAAGATTCTATTCTTTTTAAATGCAAGAAGGTTGCAGATCAACTTAGCAAGCCCAGAAATACTTCCAACTGGCAGAGAACTTGTATTGCATCACTGCAGGACGATGCATTCCTGGAATGAACTGCTTGCCCTTCCTCACTCCACGTGCAGTTACTGTTCTGTCATTCACCTCTCCCAAACCTTAAGTTGTCCTCACAGTGAAGCCCAGGCCTTATTCAAGCCAACCTATGGATGTTTTTGGCACCACAGTCCCCAGCCTCTCTGGACAGGCAGATACTGGAGAAAAACAAAGGAAAATCCATCTAAATAAAGGATGTAAATAGCAGGAGTAGAGTAACATTGCATCTTGTATATTTATGGCTTAAGTCCCCCATTAATATTTTTTTATCAAATAAATATTTCCACTGAGCTCAAGCTGACCTCATATAATGGTTCAATTACACTCCTGAAAACTGCACTCTCTATACAGTATGAACCAAAAGCCTTTCTTGCACGAGAACAAAGTTTTGACCTCTCACATGCTCTGAATGATTTGGAGCAAATCAGCTTAAGCAAGCAGCAAGTATTTCCACTGTGCCTGACTAACACAAACAGGACTTGACTTCATAAACATTCTAAACATTACTGATGCGCAGAAGGCAGTAAAGCAGTGCTTGAAGACAGCAACAATGTCAGGCATGGTACGTGCAAGTCGTGAGTGACAACTGTGGAATCATAGAAAACCCCAGCTTGGAAGGGACCCATTAGGATCACTGAGTCCAACTGCTGATTCCACACAGAATCACCCAAACAAAACGGCACAGATATGATTTGTCAGAGTGTGACAGGTTGCAACTTCAGATTTGGCTCCTCACCTCCTCTCTTAAGACCTCTCAGTGCACTCCTAACAGCATGAAACAGTAACAAAGATGTGAGCCTATAGGAAAAAAAATAAGTTCTGTGGCTCTCTCTGCAGTGGTGCCCAGGGCCAGGCCCAGAGACATAACATGGAGACCAACACCTCCCCTATCCACCAGGCAGCACTGCTGTGTTGTATGGTACAGGAGAGCCATCACAAGGACCAGGGAGGCATGGGGTCTTCTTGGGGAAAAGAGAATTACAGAATTGTTTGAGTTGGAAGGGATTTTCTCAAGGCTGTTTGATCCAACTCTCTTGCAATGAACAGGGATACCTACAGCTCGATCAGGTGCTCAGAGCCCCATTCAGCCTGACCAGCAACCTGTGCCAGCATCTGTAAAAAACTTCCTGCCTATATCCAATCTAAACCTTTATTCTGCTAGCTTGAAACCATTACCCCCTTGTTCTGTCACCACAGACCCTGCTAAAGAGCCTATCCCTTTCTTCCCTGTAGCTCCCCTTTAGATACTGAAAGGCTGCTATCAGGTCATCTCAGAGCCTTCTCTCGTCCAGGCTGAACAGCCCCAGCTCTCTCATCCTGTCCTTGTGGGAAAGGTGTTCCATCCCTCGAATCACTTTTGTGACCCTTCTCTGGACGTGCTCCAACAGCTCCATGTCTCTCCTGCACTGAGGACTCCACATCCGGACTCAGCACTCCAGGTGGGGCCTCACCAGCACAGAGCAGAGGGGCAGGATCACCTCCCTCACCCTGCTGGCCACACTTCTTTCAACGCAGCCCAGGATCTCATTGGCTTTCTGTGAGGACACATCGCTGGCTCACATCCAGCTCGCCATCCACCGTTACCCTCAGGTCCTTTTCGGCAGAGTGGTGTTCCAAAAGCAGCCTGGACACCCCGCTCGGGCAGGGCTGCGCCAGAGGTCCCGCAAACCTCAGCCGTGTGTCTCAGGCGTCTTTAGAGACAGCCCTGTTTTTTCTCCAGATGCAGTACACCAACTTCACCGAAAGCAGCGACTGAACGCGCTCTGTTTCCCCACGCTCGGCCTCGCAGCGCCGTGCCCAGGAGCTCGGCATGAGGTGCTGCGGAAGCAGAGCAGGCACAGCCCCCCGCCCAGCTGCACCCCGGGCACCACACACACACTCACCGCCAGGCGATAAAGGCACGGCCACGGAAGCGCAGCCAGAACTGCCATTTGGCCGCCTGACCTATTTCGTAAACGCCAACAAAAAGCGACGAGGGCCGCTCACGAGACGAGCTCTCCGCGGCTCTCGGTGCGGGATCTTCTCAGAGGCCGCAGCTCGCCTTCAGGAAGACCCAAAGGTACGGACGGACGCGAGGCCCTCCCGCCCGGTGCGGGATACCGGCAGGAGCGGCCCCGCAGCGCTGTGTCACGCCGCAGAGCGCAGGCCGGCCCAAAACCCGCCCTCGGGCCGCAGCAGCGCCCAGCGGCACTCGGGAGGCCGGGCCCGAGGCCCCGCGCTCGGCTCGGAGGGAGCGGGGTACGCGGGCGCCGCGAGAAGCTCCCGAGCCGCGGGCAGGGCCGTGCCGCTCCCCGCCCGGGGAAAGGGTCGCGGCCGCCCCCGGACCCCCCAGAGAACGGCAACGCCCGCCCGCCCGGCCGCGACTCCGCGGCCCGGGCACGGGGGCCCAGTCCTCCCCCCCGGGCCCCGGCTGCCCTGCCCCCACCGCGGCCGGCAGCCACCCCGGCGAAGCGCGGCCCCCTCCCGGCCTTCACCTGCCGCGCCTCGCGCCCCAACCGGGCGCCGCTCCCAGCACAGCGGCGCAGCCCCGATCCGCCGCGCTCACCTTCCGCCGCCGGCCCGGCAACGGCGTAGAACGGCGCTCGCCCCCGCCCTTCCGCCATTGGCTGCAGCGCCGCTCGGCGGCGCGGGGAATGGCCGCCGCGCACGTCAGCGGGGGGGCGGGGATCCGCGTGGTCCCGCCTCGCTTCCGGCCCCGGGCGCTGCTGGGAGCTGTAGTTCGCTGCGGGGCTCCTGGGTGCCTACACAAGGTTGGTGCCTGTCCAAGGTTGGTGCCTGCCACGCCAACACAGCACTCTCTGCCTCTGATTCTATGCAAAGCAATAGTTGCTGTATGCGGCAGGTGTGAGTGCCTGCCAGGCACTTGGGCTTTGCCTCGCTGCCGGGCCGCAGGGCTGAAAGAGGCGCCCACGCAGCAGCGAGCGGCCGTGTCATGGCAGCACACAGCCTTACTGAGACCTCCTGCCCTTCCACAGCTCCTGGGCCTCCTTATGGCCTCAGGCCATGGTAAGGTTTTGTGATCTGGTCATGTGCACCGAAACAAGCAATCTTGCTTTTATCCAGGTGGTTCTAGAATGGAATTTACAGCATTAAAAGAGCTTTCTTACTGAATGAGTCTGTCACAAAGCCCCGACAGGAGGAATCTCTCATTTTGTGTCTGCACAAGAACCAGTCTTGTCCACTTACCCTCTCTCCTAAGACACAGACATTTAAATGAATGAATCATGAATTATTCACCCCCCTGTGTTTACAAGCTGACTCCCAATGATCTGTGTGCAAATCAGCCCTGGGCTTTGGGTTATCTGCGCCACTGGGGCAGCACGGCGAATGCAGCTGTATCGCTTCAAAGCTCACTCAGTTCTGGTGGCACTACAGCTGGTTTTGTAATTCAAAGCTAAGAAGTCCTGCCAGGCCTTTGCCAGCTCCCTGTTGGATCGCTTTAGGTCTCAGTAGAGCATATTCTCGGAATGAGCAATATTATAGTAAGTGCTCTGGTGGCTGTAGGCAGAGCGGTTTCAGACAGGGTCTGCCTCCAGCATCAAGTTGTCCATGTTCTTTATGAGGAACTGTGGTATTTTTAGTGTTATCTTCTATATTCTCTGGCAATATCATTATAAAATCAGTGGGCAATGGACAAAAGGAGTATATTGGAATGTTTCCCCAAAGACTCAAAATTTTCTACATTCCTCAAAACATCAGTTCTGAAAATGCATTCATCCATCAGTCTTCAAGGAAGAAGGCCAGGGCTCTTTGTCACTGCCAATGGTAAAGAGTCCACAGCTAGATTATTGAGATTCCTCAGCCCTTTCATTTGGAAGCTGGGAAAACACGGAGAACAAAATAGTTATAAGTCAGCTTGAGTACAACTCAGTAAGAATTCTGAAGGGGGGAAGGAGTGTATGGTATAATAGACTTCTTAAATTGCTCCATCACCCTCTTCAATAATCCTCTTTTTGTCCCTTAACGTTCTCAAAACACAAGCAGCATCAAAAAGCTTAAGAAGTTCTACTCAGCTATGCAGTATCCCAGATTGGACGAGGCCCTGGGCAACCTGGCCTAGTAAACGGGGTGGTTGGTGGCCCTGCCTGGCAGGGGGGTTGGAGATTCACGATCCTTGAGGTCCCTTTCAACCCAGGCCATTCTGTGACTCTGTGATTCTGTGATCCCAAACCATGACTGTCAGCCCTGTTAATTGCTAGTTTCTGGAAAACAGATGTTACAGTCAAGAGCTGGCGTTGTTATGGAATACGACACAACCACCTACTGAACATCCACAACGGAAGATGAACTCCCTGCCACCCAGTGCTTGTCATTTTAAGCTTTTACACTCCTCTACCAGGTATAATGTCATAGTTGCCTCTTCTCTATAGTTCTGCTGCTATCATTCTTTTCGCTCTCCTGGGTTAGGAGATAAGTTCTCTATCTCTTCCTACTGAGAATGAGTCCTTCATTGCCTTTGTGCACCACCATAGCGCTTACAATGAATGAAAGGCACAGCACATTTTGTCAGCTTGCAGATTGTGGAAATGATCTTCACAGCTAGATGGCAACAAAAGAATTCCACTAGACTTCCTTCAGTAAAAAGTGAGAAATGTAATGTTGTGAGAGCATTAAAAGCAGCTGCCTGGCACTAATGTCAGTGGCATTTTCCTTCAATTTAAATATTTGCAATAGCCTTAATTAAACACTTAGTAACTGGCATCACGTTAAACCAGAAATACATTACGTAGTCTTACTGCTGTGCAGATTTTAATTCAGATTTATATCCTCCTTGGCTTTGTGCCTAGAATAAGTCTTGTGATTTAAGGGCTGTTTTACACAGTATAGAAATTGTCATAGAGGGCAAATTACCTTCTAGGTGAGTAATAGAATTCTGACTTTTCTGCAGGCAGCTTGCTAAAGAGATCCCACAATGCTGTGTCCTCCTTCCACTGTTTAAAGACTGAGAAGACTGCAAATAGAGGGATGGTCTCTAGGGTTGCTGAATGCAGCCTGTGGCAGCTGTAGGCTATCGTGTCATCTCAACCTTCCAAACAATTTTCTTTCACCCTCTAAAACCAGTGTTGAAACTGGTGATCTTGTTACACACTGTTACTGTCATGTAAGGAGATGTGTTAGGAACTTGGGCCGAGCATGCCTGCTGAGAAAATGCTGATGTAAAGAAGTACTGCTTTTTTTTCCCCCTCTCGTTTTTATTCTTTAGGAAAATGAACGCAGCAACTCATGGCACAGCGTACAATGATAACAGTAATATAGACCTCAGCATTCTTACCCAGACATTACCAAACAATTTTGGTTTCTTACAGCTTTTCATTCTAATGGGAAAAAAATATATCATTACAACTAAAAAATACAATTCCATTATAAAAAATCAACACACTTCAATTCTACCATGTCTGAATGGCCCAAATTTTGCTATTAAAATGGTAAAGATCAAATAAAGATTAAGATTCAACCTTGTAGTAAATAGTCGCACTGGGAGATTTCCAGCAGGCCTGTGTTTGTTCCAAGTGTACTTTATTTGACTTCAGAGCGCAGTATACAAGCTGTGGCTCCACTTCTTGCTGCCTCATAGGCAGCCATTTTCTGGGCTGTTTCTCTGGCCATGAAGCCGTATTGAAGAGTCTTGAACCGCCTTTCCCGACTCTCTTCCAGTTCTTTCCAACGGTTCCACTGCAAAGAGTCCTGTAGAGATGACACACACAGAGGATCAGACTGCTGAGAATATAATGGCTTTGTTTAGAGGATATACTGAACTTTTATTTGACAATTTGTCTGGCTGGTAGCACAGCTAACATGACTGGGAAACATCATCAGTTTGGGCATGATGAATGGAAAGGGACTCAATCGGGTTGCTCAGTTTACGATGAAGTACACAGCTGCAACACTACACAGAATGTGAGGTCGATAGAAAACTACTGGGATGGCTTGCTCCCATGCCACTACCTCATGTTCTTTCTCTGCAATCAAGTTATCCTTGAAGCCACAAATGAACAAACTCTATCACACACTGCTGTGAGCTGATTTACAAGCTAATTCACAAGGGAGCATTCCCAAAAAAAGCTCAGAAGCAACAGAAAGCAGCTCCTTCTACATCTGATTTTTCACTGAAAATGGTATATATATATTTTTTAATTAACGGTAGTTTTCAGTATATTTTTTTCTCCACAGAATTGTAGGGGTTGGAAGGGACCTCTAGAGATCATTGCGTCCAACCCCCCTGCAAAGCAGGCCCCCAAGACAGGCTGCACAGGTAGGGTCCAGGGGGGGCTTGAATATCTCCAGAGAAGGAGAATCCTCCCTGGGCAGGCTGTTGCAGTGCTTCGCCTCCCTCACTGTGAAGAAGTCCCTTTGTATATTGGTGCAGAACACACTATGCTCCAGTTTATGGCCATTTCCCTTTGTCCTGTCCCCACAGACTGCTGAAAATATCTTAGTTTTCCTGACTGCAATATAAATTCTGTCTTATTAAGAACTTTAATAGCAATTTATGAACAAATGTTACTTTCACTTAAACCAGCACAAGCCCATTGGGCCTCAAGGGCTATCCCTAAAGTAACTGAAGCCACAGTCTGGACTTGGGGCTGTTGTATACAGGGTTAGTCTCACTCTTTTTCTACATAGTGAAGAACCTAAAAGATAGCAGTACAAACTGAATGCCAGATAACTACTGCACTGTAATTAAACACTTTTTCCTATAGCTTTACTAACAACACTTACAGCACTACGCAGTTCAACTAGAATAAAGATGGGGCTGGGCATATCTGACAAGCATTGGGCTGCTTCCCTGTACTAACATTTGGACAGGGTCACGCAGGGCTGAACAGCACCGACGGAAGATACACCAAAACACGGACGTAATTCAGAGTAACCTTAAGATTCTCCTCTTGTTTTCTTCTCTTTTTTACAGATGTCTTAACAACGGAGCAGGCCATAAACAAAAATACTGTGACATCTTAGGAGGCTAACTGTGTAAAGCATTGCTAAAAAAGTAATAAATAAAATACAAAGTCTAACTTCAAAACAAACAAACAAGCCTTGTTTTTGGGTTTTTTTTCCCCACCTCTCTGCAACACAGGAGCACTCATACAGACCCACATCAGTAGTAAAAAGTCTGAATTTGTAATTAGTTTATTTTATGAATGTCTCACATTTGTAATTATAAAGCTGCTTGCCTTTGAAGTCTGCATTTATTGCGTCTGCTTTATACTGGACCCCATTCAGCAAAGTGATTAAGCATATGTTCAAAGCCTCAGTTCAGAAAGCCATCCCAATTTAGGAAATGCTTTCTTCAAATAGGTCTTCAGTACTTTCTTTGCTAAAAGGAACAGACCCGGCGCTCTATGTAAGCGTGCACTTACGCATGCAGTGGCTTGAAATGGGGATACTGAGGACTGCAAACATTGGTACTCTGGAAGATTGCACTATTTCAGTTTTTAAACTGTGTGCATTTGAAAAATACAATTTTCCTCTTCACTGAATTCAGCTTCGTCTTTTCCAGAGAACAAGTAAAGAGTTATTATTTTAGTGGATTGGGAGATGTGGTTCTAATTTCTTACTGGGCTGGTACAGCTTTCAAAATGTGACTCCATCATGACTGCTCAGTGCAGTGGCAGGGGTGGCAGTAGCGGCAGTTCTCACCACTTGCCTTCAGATGCTTGCCAAGGAAACACAACCACTGCATTAAGCCTACAGCCTATTGGTGCTTTCGTTTGATGTTGTCAGATTGCGTAGAGGAAAGGTCAGGTTAAAATCAAGGGAATGATATGCTGAAACCTGCCTTGGGTGTGGGAAGGAGTGAGCATCCCAGTTTGATGTAGTGGGATATTCCTGTTAAGTTGAGACAGAGTTAGGGACAGGGGTCAGATGCTGTTTCAGGGCGTGGTGACGTGAGCAGGAAGGCAGGTAGATATTGTGTGGATGGACCCCAGTCTGTGGCAGCCAAATGTAAAGCAAGGAGGTGAGGTCAAGGCCAAGGTTTGAGGGGACTGTGCCTGTGCAGGAAGTGGGGACTTGCTGCTGTCCCTCCAGTATGGGTTCTGCCACCCTTGCCAGTGCTGGCAGTACAGCAGAACTCTGAACAGAAGGTCTACTGCAGAGCTCTTTTCCTTATGTACTCGCTGACCTTTCTTGATGCAGTGCTGGCTTTCTGGGGGGTAATCTTTAAGAGTCCTTCTTGCTTTTTACGCTCCATTGCTTTCTCTAGAATTTTTCTCTGCAGATTTAAAACGCGTTCATCTTTCATTTGCCTTTCACCAGACTGGGACTTTCTTTTCTTTTCTTCTTGCCTGCAAAATGAAAAAGAAGCCATGAGAATGCAAAGTAACATCAACCTACGGAATAAATCCATCTGATTATATACTACTTGGATGATAATGAATTTGCTCTTGCTTCTAGGAACCAGGTTGGCTGAGAACAGGTTTAAATCACATAGCTCAATGCATGTGGTAGTCACAGCTTGCTTCATTTATAGAACTGCATTACTAAACAGTATAAAATCATTTCTTCCCGTAGAATTCCATGATGACAATATCTAACAATATTTCAAGCCTGACATGACATTCTTTAGAAAAAAAAAAAAAAACATGCAAAACTTGTGTTAACACTGCAGCTTTTTGCTTGTGGAGTTTTCTTAACACGATCTTTAGTATTCATCTCAGTTGCTCTATTCCTTGACAAATGCAAGATATTTGTTTCTGTGTAATCTGAATGCCCAAATTCAGAATCTACAGGGTGGTGATGTATTAAAATTAGAGGTTTTAGGAGAGGATAAATTGACAGTACAACGTGCAGCATATGTGTAAGGCATAGGAGAGTGGCTATTGGATGGCCTTCTTTTATTTATTTCTATTTTTTCTCCTTCTATTATAGCTACATTTTTGTCTTTTGGAGTTTACATTTTTGTCTGGTTTTGCTTGCTTTCATTCAGCTGGTGCAATGTACTCACAATTTTTTTTTCATGGAGTTTGCATCACCTTATATTGTGACTTACTTTACATCCAACTTTCTCGTTCCCTCAACGTTGCCCTTGAGTTTGGCTGGGTACCATCATGCTGCTTTACTACATCATGACCAGTTGTGATTCTCTGTCCAAATCCAGTACTAAAGTAAGTGTCAGATCTACCAAGGAATATACATCATTATCTAATGTATCACCAGGTTAGATCTGATGTCTTCTCTCAGCTGGCAAGGATAGTTTTCTGCAAGGTCCTTTTATATTCCAGTAGTACAACATTACAACTGCTATTATTGGAAATCAGAACAGGACTTGGAATAACCGAGAGCAGAGTGCACTGGGGCCTTGTTAGCTGGTGTTGAACTCTTACTCTGTGAGTACGAGGTCCAATTTCAGGGACAGGTTATCCTTTGGAAATGTTTTACAACAGGATTTCTCCCTCATCTCTCAGGTCTTATTCCATGGTGTTTTCACCGTAAGTCATGCTCTTCTCATGACCTCCAGAGGTCTCTACCAACTTTAACTCTTCTGTGATGATGTGATTCTCAAGGAGTTGGGAAAAGGAGAAGATGGGGTTTTCCTTCTGAAAACCTTCCTTCTAAAACCACCAGTTTGCCTTCAGAAGTGTCTGTATCAAGATTCCAGTGATCCAAACACTATTTTCATCTTGAGAGAGATTTTTTTTTGTCTGTTTTGTTAACTTCATCATTGCTAAGAGGAAATTCCTCCTGATAGCAGGTATTCTTCAGAGCAGCCATTCTAGACTACATTTCCCAAAATCCTCAAGAATTGGATGCACAGATTTGACCCATGCTACACTCCTAAATGCAACTGTGAACTCTTAAAAAAGAACACAGTTTAGCTTGGTTTCTCATTTCCAGTTGATTTCCTGAGATACTTCCTGAGCTTCTCAGTTTGCGTCATGTTGTCTACTTGGGATAACACTTCTGTCCCCTCCTTAATACAATCACACACTGCAACAGTGACCTTAATTTTTAACACAATTCTGTAAGTCTAAAAATTATGTGCTATCATATAATCTAATTGAGAACACGGGTTATTTCTATTTGCATTGCAATGAGGCATTGCATTCCAGGGGATCTAAGAGAATATAACAGTAAGGTTTTATGTAAATAGTCAGTGATTAAATATTGTCAGTGGGAATAAGCAACAAAACCTTTCATTACATGCAAATCCAGATTCTTGTAAATACCATTACAAGAGAAACAACAAGAGGTTTAACATCATGAAGCAGCAGTAGCTGCTTCTGAATTAACATTATAAATAGTTGGCTATTATCAGACAAATATTCAGTCCTCCTCTACATGAAGTCATGTGCCAGCCATGTATGTGCTTCCAAAAAGCAGCTAGTCCCATAAATTTTCAGATGCCACACCACATCCTAATGGAAACCCAGAGAGGGAAGGAAAAAAGGGATTTTTCAAGTTCTGTTTTTCTCTGATGGTCAGTGAAGAACTTGTAGGACTTGAGACATAAAATCCTCATACAACTTCTCTCTCCCTATATTACATAACTCCTAAGGAAGTAAGTTAATAGTCACTCAGAATGGGATAGTCCATGGCTAGAAGAACCCTCTCTAGATATAACATAATATTATGTGATGATTTTTGGAAAGCATATACAGAATTCTTAGTTTACTTAGAATCATAGAATCACAGAATCCTTAGAGTTGGAAGGGACTTTTAAAGGCCATCTAGTCCAACTCCCCTGCAACAAACAAGGGCATGCACAGCTACATCAGGTTGCCCAGGGCCTGATCCAGCCTGGCCTTGAAAGTCTCCAGGGATGGAACATCAACTCCATCTCTGGGCAACCTGTGCCAGTGCCTCACCACCCTCACTGTAAAAGACTTTTTTCTTTTATCCAACCTAAATCTACCCTCTTTTAAGCTTGAAACCATTTCCCCTTGTTTGCCATTGGTGAAGGGCGAATGGTTGGACTGGATGATCCTGTGGGTCTTTTCCAACCTTAGCGATTCTATGATTCTATGATTACCACAGACACTGCTAAAGAATCTGTCCCCTTCTTTCCTGTAGCTCCC
>PPHD01004624.1:0-28147 GCA_002909625.1 Bambusicola thoracicus | reverse complement strand
GTGATTTAGCAGAGGGTTGTTAGAGTTAGGGTACTATGGTTAGGCTGCGGTTGGACTTGATGATCTTTGAGGTCCCTTCCAACCTGAGTAATTCTATGATTCTATGATTATGGACAGAATGGGTTTTGCTTCCATGCTTACAAACAATGTTTTTTTACTTACAGATTATTAGATCAAGCTAAAGCTAAAACCATTCAAAGCATTTTGTCCAAAGAGAAAACTATCAAAGTATGTGAGCAGACAAAATGTGTGTTACGTGAGGAACGTACCACTACTTTTCCCTAACTCTTACTAGCCAATATCTCCTATTTCTGGCAGAGGAAAGAATGACAAGCAATTGCTGTTCTACAGGACCACTGTTCTTAAAGAAATACAAATAAAGAATATAAAAACACAAAAAACAAACTCTCACTCATCGTATATATATGAACCTGTTCTGGACATATATATACATGTGTGTGTGTGTGTGTGTGTGTGTATTCTTTTCAGGACTTCATCTAGCACTATACTAAATCCCAGTTCAGATAATTAAGCCCTACCTACCAGGTACATCTGCATTAATATTGCACAGCTTTTGAGAAAATATCTAACTCAAAAGAAATGCAGCTTGATGTAAACTTTTATTTAATATTTCCATGGACCGTTAACATTAAATGGCTGCTAAAGCCACCAGACTATTTTATTAGTAGCCATACAGCTACTAACAAGTGTGGGAAGGTTGCAGGGCATGGTCCAGCAGCATTAGGAGCCTCATTCCCAGCACCCTGCTGCTCAGCTTAACCAGCTGGGGCACTTGGTGCATGTTCAATTTACCCCAAAGCAAGATGTAGGCTGAATCCCACTCTCAGGGCAATCCTTCCCACAGCAACGTTAACATTCACACTCAAGTAAGAAAACGGAATTGGGGAAACAGTTGTGAAAGGTCTGGGTAGAAGCCAACGGGACAAATAGGCAGGCACAAGGTACAGGCTTCTTAAAACCAGCTTAAAGCATACAAGAAGCTATGGCTCAAGAGAAACCCATGAGCTAGCTCAGCTGATTAACAGATTACAGCCAAGGAAAGATAATTTGTACCCTCTCCTATAGATAAACTGATGAGAAGAAGCTGAAAGAAGCAGCGTTACTTTTTTGCTGGGCTTGTAAACGGAGTAACTCAATGGTGCAATCTGAAGAGTGCCAGAAGTATCACATAGTGGCAACAGGAAAGAAGGGAGAGACAGAGATGAGCGGAACCAGCCCTTTCCTCAGCAACAAAACTGATCTCAGGCTCTGAATCACAACACCAGCAGGAGAAAGTAACTGTCACTGCTGTGTACAGGTACCTGAAGTGCAGCCTACAGCCCTGTGTTGCTGAAAGGAGGACATTTCACTCTCTGCTTTCCCACCACCTTTCAGTCAATGCTGAAGCTCAGCGCTTTGCTAATTCAAGTCAAGCTATCACTGAACGATCTCCAGAACAGGTACAAACTGGCTTAAGCAATTCCAGCTGGTGGTACGCAATGCTCCCCTACCACCTCCATTCTGGGGGCGTAACTATTCTTGCAGCTACATGGCGATGCAGAAGGCAAGGGAGCTTATCTGACCAAAGCAGAACTTTTCCCACTAGGCCACTCTTTCAGCTCTCCAGTCAGCATCACCGCAGTGCTGCCAGCAGCTGGCAGGAACCAGGGGGTGGTCGTAAACAGCCAGAATAAGCAGCCCAAGGTGACTTCACTGACAAGGAAGTCTGTAGTCTGCTGGTTTTCAGATGTAAAAAAAAAGTGTGTTGACAGTCAATATTCAGAGCAGCTTAATTACTGCCATAATACCTGTATAAAGCTGATATTCCCATAGCTTTTGGAACAAAGTTACTTTACAGCTACATGCAGAGATTAAAAAAACACTTCTATAATTCAGTTAAAGTCTGCAGTTCGCTGCTCACAGTACTATTAATGTAATTAGTCTCCAACTTGACCCGGTAGTCCAGAGGATAAATGGACTTTCATTGAACTGGAAGAAAACAAAAGTGACGATGTTGTGATCAGACGTGTTGCTGTGATTCACTGCTTCAGCACAGTTCATAGGTTGCATTTTTATAGAATCATAGGATCCTTCAAGTTGGAAGGGACTTCTAAAGGTCATCCAATGCCCCTGCAATGAACAGGGACACCTACAGCTCCATCAAGGTGCACAGAACCTTGGCTGTCTCCAGAGGCAAGGCATTCACCATCTCTCTGGGCAGCCAGGACTTTTTCCTGATTACCAACCTAAAATCTCTCCTCTTTAAGTTTGAAACCATTTCCCCTTGTCCTATCACCACAGACTCTGCTACAGAGTCAGTCCCCTTCTTTCCTGTATCTCCCCTTTAGATACTGAAAGGCCACTATGAGGTCACCTCCGAGTCTTCCCTTCTCCAGGCTGAACAGCCCCATTCCTCATCAGCCTTATAATAACTTAAGCAAAAGTTGAGACAATGCGCCTTCCTAAGAGATCATGACAACATCCATGCATTACTGCAGCAAACAAATCTATAGGTGGATAAATACATATTGACTGTAACAAAATAAAAACAAAAGGCAAGGTTTCCAGCATAACATGGTTTGGACAAAGGGGAAATAAATGAGCTGGCTTATTTTTCGGAAGAAGGTCTTGCTCTGGGGCCTTAACCTGCATATGAATATTAGTACATGTGGAACCCACAAAGGTACAGAAGTGCAATGGGTCCAAAAAGTTCTGTCTTCCTTCACAAGATCGCTGCAGCTCAGGTGTAAGCAGCGTGAAACACAAGTGGAAATTGCCATCAGCCTACCGCCAGCGGGGTGCTGAGGTGCCACGCTACCAGGCTTTATGTTTATACATGGATTTATGGTTCTGGTTCACATCAGAAGCTGAGATGAGGGGCACAGCCTATTTGTCCCAGTCTGTACACACACGTGTGAGGCTGACAGGGAGGGCCGGGAAGCACTGCTGTGCTCTGTGCAAACCAAGGGAAAGCATGCAGTATTCCAGCGGTGAGCTCGTGTGAGGAGGTTCCCATTCTCAGAACGGGAAGGAACTCCCCTCCATTGCCTCAGATTCCTGAAGCTGCACACCTAAATCGCTCTGAAGACCAGAGAATGTTCCTGTGCTTATTTGTGCTACAGAGACCTTAAAAGTTATTTCTGTGGCAGGCCAACATATAATCAGCTTTTATTGTTCCATAACACCCAGTGCCTTTCATCCATCCACAACTCACCTGAACGCCTCAGATTAGACCTCCCGCCCTGCCGAGCAGCCCGGCAATCGCTCCGGCACATCTCCGGGCTGCCCCGCAGTAACCCAAACGCAGCGCTGCAGCAGCTCGCTCCAAACCCACTACATCGGCTCGCATAACCCGACGCACAGCCGCCCCTCCCCGCCCCGCCCGCTCACCACGGCGCCGGACACGGCGTGCACCAGGCTCTCATAAGAGACGACGGAGGACATGGCCGCGGCTCTGGTGGGCTCCGGGTGCGAGGCGGCGGTGGCGCGGAGCTCCGGCTTATCGACCGTCGCCCCCACGCGCGCCATTGCGCCCGCCCTCCCGCGCACCTCCGCGCCGTCACGTAGCACCGCCCCAGCCCGGCCCTCCTGGGAGCTGCGCGCATGCGTGGCGCCGCGCCTCAGCACAAGGCTGGTGGGGAGCGGCTGAGGGAGCGGAGGTCGTTCCGTCTGGAGAGGAGGCGGCTCAGGAGAGGTTACACCGCTCTACGATGAGCTGAGAGGAGGCTGTGGCGAGGAGGGGGTCGGCCTCTGCTCCTGCGTAAGTGCCATAGGACAAAAGCCTTCAGCTTAGTCAGCGTGAAGCTGAAGCAGAGTTAATGGTTTGTCTGGGCTCCGGGAAATCCAGAAAGATGATCCCTTCCTATCCCTAAAGACAGCGCGCATCACTTGATCCAATGAACTTGTTTCCTTCCAACCCATCTTCAACTTGTTCTCTGTTAGGGAATTCAAATGCTGTCACTCCTTGGAGTGCCATTTTGACTCCAGCTCACAGCAGTGACACCACATCTCACCACCCGTAATGATGCAATACAGAAAATTGTCACCTTCAGCCTTGTGTTGGTAGAACAGGTCCTAGCAAACCTGCATATCACGCTCCTCCGGTTCCCATGTGAGTATACATGGAACACCCAGCACAAACACTGTGATATTCCAACGCTGCCACCACCATATCCAACACGCTGAAGCCGACATTCAGCTCCATACACAGCTCCCTGGTTGTAATCTGCCGATTCACACTGATGAGCCAACTGTAATGTTCTTCATTTCTTGGTGTGACAGCTATGCACGGCTGCCCAAAACACGGCTTGTCTTTCACATTGCTGTCGCCATTGCAGAAACGCACCTTTGTGCACTTCCATGGCAGACACCATGCCATCTGTCACAGGGCAACAAACCATAAGGGAACACCAGTGGCAAGGCTCAGCTTCTACTGCCATTCCACCAAAATCCACCTGATCTTGTGGACCAACATAATAAAGCAGAAGGCATTGCTTTCAGAGCATCCCCTGCACTTTTGGAAAAGACTCACCCCAGACAAACTTGCACGACCATTATTCTTTGTGATTCTGCACCTAGCTGAGCTGACCTAGTGAAGCTGCCCAAGAAAAGCAACTGCAAATACGAGCACAATCTACTTATGTGAGCTAAATCTTAGTCATTTCTCGTTTGCATAACTTCAATTCTGTACACAGTCGTACAAGAAGTTAAAGGATCTCAGGACAATTTAATAACATCCACTGGCAGAATTTCTCTTGCCTGCCCAGGACACTTACAGACACTTAAAAGACTCCAGAGTCAAATGTACTGCCTCTGCACTGTCTTACCTTAGCAAATGAAGGACAAACACTGAACTCAAACTTATTTTACCCTGCTACACTCCTTGTGTATGTACTCGTGTATATCCTTGTGTAAATAGTAATTTACAGAGAAAAAGAGAACTGTACATCTTTTTTTCTGCTCAAAAATTCACTTGAAGAGATGTAATTACTATTTTCAGAAGTATTTTCTGAATCTGTTGCAAACCTTAGGACCATACTTTCAGGGCATCACAGATTAAAGCAGCAACAGATGAACAGTTTGAATTCACTGAACAGCACAGCATTCGATCATACAAACTTGGCGAGTTCATACTTAAGATCAGCTGGAACACCAACTTACTCCAGAAGAAAGCATTGCAATCATAAACATATTAAAAGCCCATTTCTTAAGTGCATACATGCATGCATTTTGCCTATTAAGCAACTAAGCAGACTGTGACGGAGCCTCTGGAATACCATCGAGTTTTCCCTACCCACCTTGTTTAAGCCCAGTGACAGCAAAGAAGTTGAAATGTTTTTCAGCTCAGTAATGGCAAATGCAAGTAATTTATCTCCTCTCATGCTACTTCAACAGCCTTAGTTGATCAAATAATCCTTAGCCAGTTTAAGTTTTCCATAGACTAATGAATTGTCAAACACAAGCTTTGTTACCTTGATGTTTGTTTTCTTTCCCAGGCACTTGTAAATATCTACCATCTGTTCTGATGCACGTTTCTGGGATCTTCTGCTTTTGTCCTCCCAAAGAGGCTCAGAATTCATTCCAGTTTGGATTTTCACTTCTTCTAGTTTGAGAAATTTTCGTCCAAGAGACTGAAGAGAAAAATACCATGCATTACAAAATGGCTTTGAAAATCTAGTTTTTCCTCAAGTACTTTTCCCTATTTCAGGATAACAGAATGAAGAGTTTTATTTTAAACAAACAGTTGCATTCATTTTTCCTTATAAACCATTAAACTTGTATTTTTCAGATGGGAATTACACATCAGCAGCTGACCTTCAGCACACGTTCTCTAATAAAAGGCAGTGCAATTAGCAGCAGCCAGTTTATTCTCAATGTAACGCCTTGATATTTTTGCATCTAATTCTGGTAACTTTCTAATACCTTTGTTCCTTCATCCTACTTTAATAAGTCATTTTATTAAACGCTGCGTTGGTTTTAAGGTGACTAGTCTGGTCTTCTGCTATGATACTTTGTGACTACAAAATGCAAACTGATTTCTAAAGACTCACCCTCTTAAGTAAGAACATTAGGTTTAGGAAACTGAAGGTTTTAATAATGGAATGCCCTTTCCCATTAACTGATATAGATTTCACTTCCTTGTTGTTTATTTCACAGATCATGCACAGTACCTTCTCTTTCTGAATGCTTTTGCTCTGTGCAAGCTATACTTACCACCTCCGCTTCCATTGCTGTCCTTCAGGAAGAAGTTCCACGGTAAGCTGCTACCCCAAGTCCTGTAATCTTTCACATTTATCTACAGCTAGTAGAATCTGACTTCTTGGAGCCACCACAGTGCTAGTGCATTAAAAAAAGCTGGTTTAATTTTTTTTTTTAATAAGCTAATGTACGTGTATAATCACAACAAGTGCCAAATGTCATCACCCACTTAACAAAGAGCCATAACGCATTCTGCAAATACATTTATTTATTGACAAGCAGATCTCAAGCTTGTCTGAGACCATCCATCTAGAATATACATTTCCAAAGCGTATTTGCACATCAGACAGGTACAGTAATAACACATTTAATTAGCAAAATTCTAAGTTAACATCTTGACTTGGTTAGTTATCAAGATTCAGATTTATGGGACAGTCCTTGGTATTTACATTCAATAGGACCTGCAGTCAGAGGGGATGAAGGAAGCTTTGTCTCACAAAGTTTCTGTTTGTGAGGACCACGCCAGGAGAACGAGACTTACCTAAGCTCTGATTCACAAGGTGATCAACTATTTGTACCCCAGAAGACACCTGAAAATTTCTGTTGCTTTGCAGCACAAATCAGCCAGTCTCCACGTGACCAGATCTATTTATTACACTAACACTGTTTCTGCTTCCCCCATACTTGCATTTGCTTGTATCACTCAACTGAAACTCCCATGACTTGCCCTGTAATACTCAGCAAAGTTGTCTGTGGAAGTTTTATTGTTACTCCATCCCTTTGCTAATTCAGAATCACGTCTCTACAGTATGCAGAAACACTGTACAATGTAAGGTTGAGGCTCACCTCTGCAAAGCTCTGAGATTCATGAGACACCTTTCTCTAAGCATCAGAACAACAACATCCTGCTACCATACTCCTACTTTATCACTCTCCTGCTTGAGGACACCAATCCACTGCTGCACTGGCACCAGCCACTTTCAGAATAGGCTGCAGCTGATGAAACAACTCTCCAGCCTTATCACTAATCCAACAAATCCACCTGCTCTACAATCACAAGATCATTGCACTCATCCTAGATGTCCAGTGGGATTTCCAGAAAGCTCCAAACACTTCCCATTAGGAGAATGCTACAACCCATAGGAAGGTACAAAAGCTGACCTGGCTCCAGCTCATCCTGGCTAAGGCCCTTACCTCCTGTCCCTTTGGATGAAGGATTCTGTTCAGACAGCAGTTTCTACAAGCTCTCATAGCGACACTGTTTCCTTCCACATGCCCTGTGAGGTAATAAGAAAATTGCCGTGGTGTTTCAAGACAGTTTATCTGAAACTCCAGCTTGTTGCAAATAGCAAACCATGCCATCTGTTTCACCACCTGGTTTTACCTTCACATGGCTTTTTAATACTCATTTATTGACACATTCAGCCCAGTTTTGTCCAGAACTGAGACAGCCCAGCTCCCACCCATCTAATTATCACCTTCCAAATTAAGGAAAACCAAGCTACTTTGGCAAGTGCCCTTAATTCACACCCCAACAGTGACATGAGAGCAATTTTTAAAAAACATTCTGTTCTCAAAGTCAAGTTGTCAGCTAAGCTCATTACTGCCGCTGTACTGATAAGCACAATCCCTCTCTGTGCTGCAGTGGAGCAATTAACCTGAAGGAGCTGCCAGTAAACACTGGAGCAAGCGCCGAACGGAAAAGTTACTTGCTCATGTAGCTACCTGTACCCCAGAACAGGAACTACCCTCATCTTTGCTCTTCAGTGCAGTTACGTTTTCGTACTTGCACTTCTGTTCAAAGCAGTTTAGCTGCTTAGGTGTCAAGGCAGCATCCTGGGGAACTGAGATGAGGTCCAGAGATCTCTTCAACTATCTTACCAGATAGCACTGAAAAGAAAACAAAGACCACATAAACGAGTCATGGGATGTGCACTCCCAAACAGACAAAAGAATTCAGCTACGCTGCTACAGCTAAAACCAAAAGAACTGGGAGAACATTTTGTTAGCATCAATTAGCTCTGAATAAGGATAACTGATGTGTAAGCAAGCAGACAGGACACATGAATGACCATTTCTACTGGGGTAGCTTCCGACTTTCAACTAGCCGTGGGTAGACAGATACAAACAGCCAAGAGGAAGTAAGAGGAAACCGTAGGGAATTAATCTGTATTAAAGACTAAGTCACACAGAGCATATATGCAACAGCATGAATGAAGCACAAGTAGAGCTTCAGCCTATGCTGAGGGGTGGCCTACTTCAAGCCTCTCCTCTTGGGAACAGGAGAGCAGAGCACGATCAAAAGCCGGGCACAAAGCAAAACTCCGTCATAGCTTGAATTTGCTTGGTCATGAAGACAAACCATTAAGCACTTAGTTCTAATTTAAATCACAGGTCATATATATATATACAGTTTAATTGAAGCATTCCCACATTGAACTTCAGCAAAATAGGTTTTTATCAGAAAGTTACGCAAATCCAAGAAGTTTTATTTTCCAAAACCATACTTTATTTTGAAAGGCTACTAGAAGTATTCAGAACTATATTTCTTCAGCAAAAAGATTCACATTTTATTCTGCAGGGTCATTAGTATGAGAAAAAGCATTTGGGGATTTACGTTGTTTTTCTTGTTTTAAATTCCTACACCAATCCTGCTTTAATTACAAATGCTAACAGTTATGGCTTAAGATACAGAATTACAAAAGAGTAACAAACGAATGTTGAGACTCAAGCAGTGAACAGTTAATTATGACCGTTTTTCCACAGAAAGATGTTTTAGCTAAGACAAACAGAGGCAATACTGGTCCTTACAGTAGACAACTGAACGTCATTAACAGCACAGAAACAGCTTCAAGAATACACATGCTCAGAATTCATAAGCATTAGAAGAACGTTCTGTCTGCTTTAGTTACCTCATCTTTTCCTCTGTATCCCAAGCCTCAAAAACACAGAAGTATGAAATGACAACACCTTCCTTTCCTTTCTCCCCACCTCTCTCTTTTTCTTTAAAAGAAAAGACGGAAGACTACAGTATGCACTGAAGGAAGAGTCATCACCTCTGCACAGACATAGGACTTCGGCCAATATATTTCATCTGTAAGCACGTAAGGACTCAAACCAATTCAGAACCCCGAGCTGCAACTTTGTTGGGAATTCACTCCACCACCGATTTATAACTCTGTATTTACATGTTCTGGATGGCTTGCATTCAATGAGACAGAGGTAGCAATGGGAACAGATTCCTTCCCTAAAGTTTCCAAATAGATGAAACCTGGCAAGCATGCCCCAAGGAAGGGCGAGTGCTACCAGATGAGGACCTGGCAACTGGGCAAGGACAAGAGCACAAGCACAGACAGTAAGCTGCTCTCCCATACCCAGACTGATTAAAAAAACCCAAAAACCTCAACATTACATAAACATGCTGGACAATATTTGAATAACTAACAAAACTTCTGTGGCCTCCACAATACGTACTTCATGCCAGGTTGTGCAAAGGATAGGACAGCACCTTTGCTGTACAATTGTGGTGATCAAAATAATGTAACATTTGCAGTACTGCCAGAAGTTCCAGTGTGTAACTAACTATCATGGTTATTGTGATCATTTTAATACCCATATAAAGTCAGTCACTCATTAAAAAAAACAAAACCAAACCAATATGGACTTGCATTTGCAGGCGATTCCTTTATCCAGTTAATTCTTCAGATTTATCCCACCTTTGCCACTTGTGAGTAGGCCAGTTTTTCTGTCTTAACTAGATTAAGACAGACTTCATCTAAGTTCCTTGCTTTTTGTTCACTGAGGAAAATTAATTAATGAAAAAAAAAAAAAAAGAAATGATAGAAAACCCCCAAAAAAATTGAAAACAAAAAAAAGAGAGGCTTTTATCTTACGCTCCTGTAGTATTTCTCACAGGAATGTTAAATTGCATTTAATAGTTGCCATAAAATGTTGCTATTCTTGGACAAGGAGGCATGGCTTAAACTAGGTCATCTGAATATAATTTGAGTGCTGTAAACCAATCACTGAATAAAGTCAACATTTGGGGCTAGAGAGCAGTTCTCCTTAGAACACAAGAAGATCAGAGGTACAATGGTTTGTTTTATTGCAACACTGGTTAGCCAAATCGATCCATCCCACTCCAAAATTATTTTTATGAACCAGGGATTTTATGGTTTACTGCCAAATTTAGCAGACAATTTACTGATGAGACTCATGACCTTGGGATTGTTCTGGTACTTGGACATATTTGCTGGGTTCTGGGCAACATCTTGGAATGCAGCCATAACTTCTGGATCCTGCAAGACATAAAAAAGCAAAAACAAGGGCATTTTTAGAAGAAGTCCACAATACAGACCTGCATCCATACCAGTCATGGCAGAATAACCCCCCTCCATGCAATAGCTGATGTTCATCCCTTTCACCCGATCTCCTAGCAGCAGAAACTTTAATCTGCTGGACTGTGTGCAGATGACATGGCAGCACCTGGCTTTTAAAAATACATCTGATTTTCAGGTATTCCCCCCTTTCTCTGGGAAATTCACAAGCGGACGATAATCTCTCATGGCAATGTTGTGTCACAGTTAATAAATGCATTCACATATATGTTAAAGACACTGGTCAAAAGAATACACATTATCTTCCCTATTTAGTACGCAAAACACTAATACTTTTTCCTGTATTGCTGGCATACTTTTGGCCATTACTGAATTATAACTGCTCTAAAAATAATGCCTCCTACTTTATTATGTTGGCCCATGACATCAGAGGCAGATGGTGGTGGTATGGCAGTAGAAGCAGAACTCTGTCACCATCATTCTGTTATGATGTGTGACAGATGGCAGCAGAGGGGCAGGCTGACAAAATGAAAGTGTTCATGGACCAAAGGTGTGTCACAGATCAATTCTGCCTCTCAATCTAGAAAATGTTTCCATTATAAGCAACTTCTGCATGAAAGATTCAAGTTTTCTTTAATCCAGGAAAAAACAGAGGCTGTTCATTACATCCAGTATAAAGTTGTAATCTCATTTTCTGTTCATTCTAGCATTTAAGAAGTTCCATCGAGGGATACAATCTTCCCTAAACTTCCATTCCATTGCTACCACAGACATATTCCTAGGAAACCATCAAACAACTAGTGTCCTCAGATGTCCATGCAACAGTAACACTCAACATGTAGCTATTCTAGCACCAGACACAGACTACAGCTGTTAAACAAGTCTGATCCAAAATTGCACCTGGTGGGTGTGTGTACTCCAAGGAAATCACTTAAGTGGTTATGTCACATGTTTCACACATGCTGAGAACTGAAAGAGTCAAGTCTTTGTCACAAAAGAATTACAATTGTTATCTCCCCTACAAAAGAGAATCTGCCAATTCCCTAAAAACTAAGATAGTAAGGTTCAAAAGAAAAGGCACCAGATATATTTTCTCCACTTCATAGGATTCCTATAAACACAGGAAGATGACTTGCACAGACTCAAGCCTCAATTTCCAATTTCAGAATAGCATATAAAACAAGGAAGACCATGCTATATTGTTATATGTGTTGTCACATGTGTATACAAACCCTGAGCATAAAAACAAATCAGCTTAGTCACTGAATCTTATTAAAGCACTACTAAATAAGAAGTGTTCAATTTCACACTAGGTGTTCTGTGATACTATGAATTCACAGCAAGTAAGTTGTTCTGCTCTTATGCAACTCCCTCAAAGCCTGAAAACACTAGACCATGCTTATAAAGATGTTTCAGACTGATACACATCCAGGGCTTCACAATGATAAGCAATACTACTAAAGCTGGTTACTTAAACATCAGCAGTTTCACATGAAATTATGTATCATAGAAGTTGGAAGGGAAACCACAGTATAGAAGGCATTAATGAAACATTCAGTTTTCTAACGGTCCTGTCTTCAGCTGCAGAAGAATGAATAACACTGTTAAGTGAAAACACCAGTACTCTTTTTTTTCTCTACATTACACATTCGGACAGAAGTTTGCATTCAACATATGGCAAATAAGCAATCCTTAGATGCACTTTACACATCATTCTTTTTAAAAAATAATTTATATATGACCATGACTGCTTGTGTACCTCTGTATACAACATGGCATTTGTGCTTAGAAGGTGTGCATAGAAGACCTGAAATACTACCACACCCTCCAGACAGGCAAAATGGTAAAAGTAAGCAAAACATTCCCCAGACATCCCATTCCAGGTTACCCATTTCAGCTGCTTCTTCTGGTGACTATAAACTTAGGCAAGTGAAATGAAAATAATGCACAACGGCTGCCCTGAAAGCAATGCTTCCTATTTTATTACGTTGGCCCACAACATCAGAGGCAGATGGTGGTGGTATGGCAGTAGAAGCTGAACCTTCTCACCAATATTCCATTGTATTTTGCTGCCATGTGACAGAGGGCAACAGAGGAGAATTCTGACCAAGTGGTCCCTGACAGGAAGCAGAGATGAAGCAAAGGTGTCTCACTGAATTCCTCCACATGGAAAAAAAGGCACCCACTGAAAGTCACTGATGGGTCGTGGGTGGTGCACTTCAGCAGTGGTGACAGTGATGTGAAAGACAAGCCACATTCCAGACAGCCATGCAGATTTTTACAAGTGTGGCATGCAGGCTCTTGCTCATCGCTGAAGAAAAAGCATAGTTAATGGTGCTGACTATGTTGGAAAACAGTGTTTTGTAACATAATTTGCACTATCAAGCAGTGCTATTATGCTCTTTGTGTCTGTTGTAGTTTCTATGGAACTAAGCAGGAGGCATTACTTTCAGAGCAAGCTACATACATTAGAACTCGCTGCAAAAAATCTCAACTGGTACAGTTAAGAAGCCTTGAAAAGAACTACAAGAAGCATATACTGATGTAAGCTCAAGGAGAGCTGTCACAAAGATGTTAATAGCCACTAATCCAGAAGAGATTGGAAGGTCTTCACCCTCACAGAACTCCAGTTTCAGGAGTAACTCCTTGCTATGAAAAGACTCTACATGCTCTCAGTTAAAATAACACTTTGATATTAATTATTTGGGAGAGACTTGTGTGAATTAGTATCTTCAGACTTTTTTGCAGCCTCGTTGCTAGCCTAAGTAACACCAATAGCTTTCATTATCCTTAAATATATTCCATAGCTGCACTGAGCAGAATCAAGTCAAGCAGTAGAACCTACTCTTTTAAGACTACAGCTTGTGCTGCTGATTCAGAAAGGATATAATAATGCAGTTAGACATCTTCATAGGCTGAAGGTAGTGCAGATATTTAAATCTTACCTAGATTTAAATATTGTGCAAAAGAGAACCTAGAACCTTAAGAGAATCGATGAGAATCTTAAAGCTTTGCTAACAGACTCTAGAGAAAACACCATCAATCTATGTTCTTGCAATAGAGTACTATAACATTTTGGAGTATATATAATCAGCATGCAGCAGAGCCTTTTTCAAGGCACGTATTAAGCACTCAACATTTAACTGCACTTCAGAGCTGTTTTCAGCAACTCCAATTTCTAAGTCCTGTATTACAGCATAAATGAGCCAGGTAATGAATGCAACTGCAAGTCGTGGGTATTCTGTTGCTGTTGTTTGTTTTGGACAGTTTGATGTAAGATGACATTGCTGTTTGTGGCAGTGTAAGTAAAAGTGTGTTTCCATGAACCAGCAAATACTACGGGAACTCATGAATTTTTTCGTGGAAAGCCATGCCTTTTTCATGATTTCAGGGCATATCAAATGACAGTCCCATGCAATGCTTATATTTATTTAGATGCCAAACACAGCTGTTCAGTGACCAAAGCAACTGAGTAGTTAATCAAGCCTACCAAGGAAGTAGGCATTCTGAACATAAATTTAGAAAATATCAGATGTGGAACTATTCTAATAGTATTTTGCCTCTTCGTTCCCTGAAGAAAAAGGCAATTCTCAACATTATTGCAATATATTGTGTTGCAACAATATTAACAACAGTTTTTCATTTGTGCATCATTACCTCACCACAGTGTGGATGCGTTCACAGAAAAAGGAGGAAATGAATCATACTGTGTAGAAAATAACCAGAGACTCCAAAAAAAGCTTAAAACTCTATCCAGTATATGGTTTTGTCGATTATACGCAAGCATAGGGCCAGGGCAGGGGGAAGGATGTGTAGGGAAAGAAAAAGGAGGACACAGCATGACACCTTTAATTAAGTCCCTCTGTCAGTTTGAAAAAATAGATTCCAGATAGTCTGGATGAGCTACACACACAAACAAGAAGAAAATTTCACAACAGAAGCAAGCAAATACCCTCACTGCTATTCAGTGGGTCACATCTTTTTCTCTTCCCTTGGCTCCCCTAAGCTGTTCCTCCCTCATTCTGAGCATTTAGCTTCGGTTCTAATCAAATACTCACCTGCATGGCTGCAAGGACTTCTGGATCACTGAGAATCTCATTGAGACCTGGCATACCTGCCATTCCTGGCATACCTCCAGGCATAGCCCCAGGAAATCCACCTGCAAACCCCAAGACACAAGAATGCGTGATGAAGAACATTTAATTCATCTGTACAGGAGCTCACTGACACGGAACAAAACAAACAGAACATCCTTCCACTCATACACTCCCAATTTTATGCCTTCCACGATGCAAAGAGCTGTTTCACAGAATGGAAAGCAGGGGCTCTGTGAAAACCTGAAATTTGTTTCATCAGTGTTTTTAACCCAATCAAATAGGAGGACCTAATCAGGGTTTAGCACTTTGTACACAAACACAATTATTTTCTAGTTAAATTCATACATATCAAGTCAAGAAATTCAGACTTTTGAAAGCCAGGGATGAGCAATTGAGGGCAGAATTAAATCAGCAGCAGTATGTCCCGGGCTCATTCAATGTGCAGTAAGAACTTCAGATCTGGGGGGAAAAAAGTCAAAAATCATAACTGAAAAAAAATCCCTGTGGCCAATACAGTCTCTGTTTGCTTCCCTCGACAAGCTGATTTATTTGGAGCATGCATTCAATCCACAACTACAACTTCATCTTCAAGCACTCACTACTGCTTCTCTGCAACCGACTACCCAAAAATGACACTGAAAGACTGATCTTTATGGATCTGTTCAAAAATTGCAACATTTCCATTGAGAAACTGTTCGATTAAACAACAGGGAAAACTGCAATGTTTGGAGGCTAACATTCAACTCGATTTTCAGCTTTACAACTACTGTTCTTAAGCAAGATGGGTCCAAGGCATCCTAAGTAATTCAGAAAACATTTTATACTACGTTTTCAGCACATATTACTAAGCAAACACTGCATCTTTCTTTTCACAGGCCTAAATCCTTTCACTCCATTAATCATTATTACTGATTGGTCTTCCCTCTACTTGTTGCCCAGAAACAACGCAATTAAGAATCTCATCCCTCCCCCACTAACGCTCAGTTATTTTGTTTTAAACTTCATAAAACATTTTTCCTCTCCCTGTCTTGAGAATAAATGCTATCTAAACTGTGGTTTTAATACCATATGTGGGAAAAAACAAGCAGTCACTTCTACCTCAAGTAACAAATATTGGTGCTTAACAATACGTACCTGGAAAGCCACCTGGGAAACCACCAAACTGAGCTCCTCCTGCTTGTCGTCTTGCTTCTTCCTCCTGTAGAAGAAAGCATATAATTCCAAACAAAGCTATGGAATTGCAGCCTGCTTTCTACTGCTCAAAGGGTTCTAGGAAGAAAAAAAATAGCTGAGACTGTTTAATACTTGCAGGCTAAAGGAATTATCCAATAAAGCACTTCACAATATACAAAGCCACAGGCAAGATACAGCAATAGCTCCCCTTATTTTCATATGTTCTTGCAGTTAAGTTACACAGAGTGTGCTTTTACTGAACACGAACCGTATGATCAGTTTTAGCCCATTAGCTAAATTTTTAGGGCCAATTCCCACCCCTAACACGTGCTGTAAGAACACATTGGTAAGGCAGGAAAACAAAGGAAGTGAATTGTAGTCAGGAAGTGCAGAGGAGATGCAAAGAATTATTTTGAAGTTAAAATCTCCCAGTTTTGGAGACAAATACTAAGTGAACACTATTCTGATAAAGTCACATAGTAACTGAATTCCTGAAATACAGATTCTTAGAGGTTCCAGAGCCTATCTTTGCCATAAGCAACAGATACAGATGCAGCAAAAGGCCCTCCTCTCCAGATTCCACAACTGGTCAGGTAACCAGAAAAATAAAGTAACTCCCTGAGATTTCACATTTAAAGGGGAAACAATTCTCCCATGCAACTCATTTAAAACAAAATAACTATGCCACTCTCCAAAGCGTTCAGCAATACTAAAGCTTAAGTATTCACCCTTTGTGCTCTTTCATGCTCCTCTCGTGCCTTCTTCACTCTTTCCATTCTCTCCTTGATTTCCTTTTCTTCACGTTTCCGTTCATACTTTCGGCGATGTTCTGCAATCTTCTGAGCCTGTTACAATACAATTACAAGACTTCAGCTACTTCCTAGTATACTACACAACATATTTCAATATAAAATACATCCAAGTGTTGTAATAATCTGTTTTCACCAGTTCTTAAAAATAAGATTTGACTTCACATCCCAGAAGTGCTACTTCCTCTCTACCACAATCAGTTATTCACACATACTATGTCCTCACTGGATTCACCACACCACGCACTCCACTCTAGTATCTTTCTTCCTGTAAAGCTCTGGGATTTACATCATAGTTAGAACTTGAACATTTAATACTTCCACATTCCTTCCTGCTTTCGTGCTGAAATATTAATTTTTACAAGGCTAACACCAGCAACTGCCCCTCGAGAAAGGAATTTTCACTGGCACAATAACAGGAAGTGTAATTCCCCCTGCACACACACTTGATAGTGCTACTGCTGTTACAGGCACAGCATACACAGCTAGACTTAAGCAGCCCAAAGAGTATCTGAATCAAAGTAAGAGAGGGCAGGTGAGGGGCAAGTTTGTTTCCTGTCTTCTTCTCAAAGGTAACAAAATTCAGCTCCAGCAGAGGGGATTCATTAACAATGAACTCTTTAAGGCTCCTCACTCCAGGCTCATGTTAATAACAGAATGCTAACTGCAGTACTATGCCTGAAACCAGAATGCGTCTTTATAACATTTCAAAACACAGTTCAGATACAGATACTCTGTAACATTCTCTTGCATTTGAAAAAAAAAAAAAAAGGAGTAATTAAAGAAAAGTAAAATCAGTAAGTCAAAGTTGAGGAACAGAAGCACTGAACGAGAATAAACTATAGCTGGAAGCTCCTCTTACATACGCATACTCTTCTATTCTTTCAAAATATCCTTCAAAAGAATAAATAATTTCTAAGTTGTTAACTTTTGATACATGTTATTTTAACCATTAGATACAGGTTTCCTACCATATATTTCTCCAAGTACATCTGCCAGAGAAAGCACAGTGCAGGCAGCAGGGCCGACACCAAAAGCAGTATATGCCATCAGAATCTGATGTTATAGCTATGAAATGGCTCCATTTTTGTTGTTGTTGTTGTTAAACAAAACAAAAGTTTCTGAAGCTTTAACTGTCATGGTTTTTAAGTATTTCTCAGGTTAAGTTAAACATTCTCAGAATATAACTCAAACTAGAAGTGCTGCTTAATTAAGAAGTACTACATAGGATGGGAGTGAACAAATCAGCGAATATAACAGTTCAGCTGGAAGAAACCATCACTTTCACTTTATGGAAATATCACACATTTTTTCCTCAAGCTACATACACAAACTGGCACACCTCTAGCATGTATGTCCCAACACATCATAGCCACACTCTGCTTTTTCTGTGCATGTGCATATCAACCGAGGGAAATAAAAGTTCCCTCTCAGCCAATCATTAAGTATACCTCTCATCAAACAAAGGTTAAGACATAAGACCTCGCAGATCTGCTACAGATCAATAGTGTCTGACAAGGAAGACTAATTGCCTGTAAGATGGTATCAGCTGTTGTTTTGCTGGCGAGAGTGTTTTCTGGAAAGACAAGACTGAAAACTTGAGCTATTTGCTATGGGAACGTTTATGTATTTGGCAGGTTAACCTCGGCTGACTGCCAGATGCCCACTGAGCCATTCTCTTGTTCCCTCTCCTCAACAGAAGAGAAACAATGCAAAATCTCATGAGTCAAGACAGCAACAGGCAAATGTCTTACCAATGACTGTCACTGGCAAGACAGAATCAATTGGAGAAAGAGTAATTTAACTTGCTGCCAATTAGTGTAAAATAATGAGAAACAATGACAAAACTAAAGACACCTTCCCCTACCCGGCCTTCTCCCCAGTCTCAACTTCAACCTTTCATTCCCAGCTCTTCTACTTCCTCCCCACCAAGTGGCACAACTGAGACTGGGAAGAGGGCTTGCTGCCTGCTTGTAACAGCTCCTTTCTGCTGCTCCTTCCTCACACATTCCTTCTGTTCCAGTGGTACACAGACCTTCATGCACTGCTCCAACACTGGTTTCCATGCAGGGTCTGCCACAGGCTGTAGTTCCTGCTAGGAGCCTGCTCCAGCACGGGGCCCTTCAAAGACTGCAGCTCCCCTCACACCACAGCCACTTGCTGTGACCTGGGGCTCTCCACTGGCTCCAGAGCGACAACCTGCATTACCATGGGCTGCACAGAAATCCCTGCATCAGCACTTGGAGCACCTTCCTCCTTCACTGACTTTGGTGTCCACGCAGCTACTCACTTCCCCCCTCGTTCCTCACTCCTTTAAACCCTCTCACAGCTGCTGCACAGCATGTTTTACTCTTTCTTACACACCATCAAAGAGCTGCAACGGACACAGCTTTGGCCAAGAGCCATTTTTGGAGTTGGCTGGAACTGGCTCTGCAAACCACAAATATAAACCCCCATCCCCACCCTCCTCCAGACCTTGCAATGTAAACTCAGTACAATGCAACAACTGCAACCTGTGCTCTACAAATCGCTTCAAAGGAACATACAAAAGAGAAGAGAAAGCAAGCCTACAATCAATGGTCCTATAGATGTCACACAAGCACTTTATTAGAACAGTGCTGGGATCGCTTAAGAAAAACAGAACATAAGTCTCAAAGGAATTATGCTGCCCTCATGGGGTAGACAAATGAAAGTACTTCTCACAGCCAAGAACACTCTGTAGAACATATAGGATGAAGCTTGATTAGTTTGGAAACATTTGGGGGGGGGAGGGGAGAATCCAGAACAGCACAAATAAAAACAAAACCCACCACTGCTGTGATAACAATGCCCAGATAACTTCAACTACATCACATTTTTTTATTAAGGCTTTAAAAAGGAACATTTCATTGTTTGGCTATATACTCAGTCCCAGAGACCTTATTTCCAAACAGTCAAAACAGCAGTAGCTGAAGATAGAATCATTTCCAAACTCAGTCTGAAGTGTCAGATGAACACTGATGTTGGTACATGAACATTCCCATAGCACAGTGTATATCCCAAGAATCCCAAGACAGCAATGTCACTAAAGCAAAGAGGGACCTCCATTATCACCTTCCCAACTTACCCTTGGCTGCACCTCCTTCAGCATGGCGCTAGCATCTTCATCATAATCCAGTTTACAGGCTAGAGCAAGATCATGAGCAGCCTCCTCCCAGTGACCCAGAAGTCTGGAATTCAGAAGACAGCATCCAGAAGCCAAAAAGCAAACAGTTAGTAGTTGTTTCATGTACTTACGACCACATAGCATTCGGTAACTTTTTCCAAAGCTATCTACATAGTTCCAAGTTTAATAATCATTGTGTTTTCTGTAATATGTGCACTACGATGATATTAGAGCATGCTTGCTTGCTTCGTATGTTCACTGTAACTCTTGTGTGACATAAAAATCAGGAAGAAAAACTAAATCAGCTTGCGTCATTCTTTGCTACAAACAAGGATGGTCTCTCAAGGAGAAGGTATTCTACCTAACCACGTAAAGTGCACGAATAAAACACTCAGCAAAACCGGGCACATGCTCAACGTGAAGCTACACATTCAGAGTTCTGTACAAGTCTACAGTACTGCCAAATCAAGCCTAAATGCATATTTACTCAGCATTTAAACATCCTTCCTAACCAGGTGCACCATGCCTTAACTGAACAGTTAAAAAACTACTGTGCAGCACTACTTCTTATTCATTTAGAAAACTTGTGATAACTGAAGAGTTAAGTGAATGCTGCCATTCACCCCTAAGGGGTCACAGTACTTCATCTCACAGAGAGAGACATTAATCCAAACTACGCTCCAGCCTTCTCAGTTAGGCTCCATGTCACAAATAAAACCCACACTGCCAGAGCTCATGATCTTTAGCAAGTGATCAGAAAACAATCTTCCAAATGACAGTAACTCATTAGAAGATGACTTATCAAAGGGAAGAAAAAAAAAAAAGAAAAAAGACTGTGCCAGACAGATTACTCTTAAGTCACCATTAATAAATCACCACTGTCCTTTTTTTTCTTGTAAGATATACACTTAAGATATTGGATTTTTGGCTCCGGACTACTTCTTTCACATACAGAACTGACAGTTCACAGAGAAACAGAGAAATAAAAAGCACAAACAAAATTGTTCCTCCCCAAGTAAGTAAGGACAACATTGAGAACAGTTGCAGTTCATTACCTATGCGCTTTCCCCCTCCATTTATAAGTCTGTGCTGAGTCAGGATTAATCTTGATGGCTCTGTCACAATCCCTAATGGCAGCATTTGGCTTCTGTAGCTTCACAAAAACACTGTGGGAACAAGAACATTTATTGTATGCATTGAAATACCAAGTTACTAACTTAAGCTGGAAATAATTTTGGATGACTAACAGGCAGGCTAATGAGATGCATTTGAAAAGCTACATTCAAAAAGATTTTGTAGTGCTAACAGCCACTGAAATTTAGTTTCCCCCCCCAAGTGGTATGTGAATCATTAGCAAAAAGTGCAAGCGTTCAGTATTCAGAGTTGAGCCTTGCCAGCAAGAACAACTGTAATGCACGTGAAAAAGATAAAGAAATGTAAAGTGCAGTTCAATTTCATGTTGCTTACCATCTATAGACGATAGCAACTAACAAGTAGAACAAAAGAAAGCTAGCAGCATTATACACTCCATAGTCTTTAAAATAACATTAAGAGCTAATTATCAAACTGGTTATACAAATCAATTATTAGAATAATAAGGAACTACAATAGCACATCAGTTTTAAGTTGCCTACACAAAATGAGCGACTGTTTATCGTTTAGCCTGACCAACTACAAAAAGCAAATCTCGTCCTAAGCTGCTCCCTGAACTCTTCCGACGGTGTACGCAGTGCCTTGGTTCAAGTATTTTCATGCCTTCACAAGCCCCCATGAAAGGCATTCCTTCAACTAATACAGTACTGTACACTGATTTCAACATCTCACTGACAGTTTCTTAAGCTTCTCCATACAGAAATGTCAAAAAACCTAAAATCAAAGACTGCAATCAAAATATAACATAATCACATCGCTGTCTAAACCTACAATGGACCTCAACTTGGATACTTTGTGAAATTTTGGTCTGGTTCTTCCATCTCTAAGGTGGCTGTATTAGAACTGAGAAAAGTTCCAAGAACAGCAGCATCATCTTAAGAACAGAGCAGCTCCATCCCGTACAGGGAAAGAGATTAGGACCTTACAGCCTGGAGCAGAAAATATATCCAAAAACAAACAAAAAACGCACACCACAACTCCAGTCTATAAAAATCAGAGGTAGTAGGGAGACCAACAACAAGGAACCTTTAAAGAGTCCTAGTTCCTTTACACACAGTAGGAAGCAAGTGAAATAACAAATTCAAGGCAAGAAACAAAGAATCACATAATTAATTCAGTTAAGCTTTCAAACTCCTTGCCAGAGAACACTGCAAACACTGATTTGTTTTTCAACAGGAGACTGACATCATCACAGCAAGACAAGAAAAAGCCATCAAGAGCTATTAAGTATAAAGGTATAGCTTCAAATAATCCTGAGATGAGATGAACCAAAGGCTGAAAAAACTGCAGGAGTACCACCCTACTTGCCTCGTTCATATTCTATTCTACAGGCAGCTGTGACTGCTAACTACTGACAACAACAGAAGGCCGGATGAGGTGTACTGTTGGACTGACCCTGTATAAGTGCTCTGAGTGTTAAGACTTGGACCATCCTTCAGAAGACTACTCAATAATAGATAAGAAACAGGCACTGTCACGACACAAGTTGTTAATACAAGTAGTAAAAAAACAAACACAGTATGTGGAGAACCACAGCCTTTGGATACTGAATAATTAAATCACCAACTTGCTGTATTTACTACAATACGTTAATCAAAGACTTAAGTTTGGGACAGAAACATAAATCACCAGTTTATCATGACTCACCTTGCTCTCTTGGCATACAAGATAGCCAAACAAGGATTCAGCTTGATAGCATCTGTGAACAAATCGACAGCCTTCTGAAGTTCACCTGAAAAAGAGCACCAGTAAAGTTTCCGTCATTATGCAATGACTACACCCAACTTGCCAAACCTGCCTTATATGGTGCTATTGCCCCAGCTACATCTTGAATGGAACATTATCAAAGGAAAATCAATTTTTCATCCTTGACACATTACTGACAAACAAACTTCAAAATGAATTCTGGAACCATGAGGAAAGGGTGTTCTTTCAGAGTTAGGTTTGCATGTTTGACTTCATATGCAATCACACAGGAAGTCACCTCTTCATTATGCAGCTTTCCACTGCATTAAGACAAACCACTAGAGACATTAATAATATATAGGGAACTACTGTAGCAGTTGATGCATAATTAAGGTGCTGCAATACTTCCCCCAAATTACAGCCACATGGGGAAGACTGTACTTAAAAAAAGCTTTCATGTTCTAGTTAGTTTTGGATATCTAATATGAAGTAAGCTTTCTGCTTATTGCAGGCGCTCACAAAGGTCCAAGATACTTTATTAAGGTTTATTTTTGTTGTTGTTGTTTTGTTTCTAGAAGGATCACCAAACACTATGTTCTTTAATATGTACTAGAAAACAACCGAACAACGTATCACCTTCACTTAGGGCATTGATAGCTTCCATCTTCTTCTCATTAGCTTGATCCATCATCTCTTCAGTTACCTAAGAAAATAAGCAAACAAAATAGAACACACAGACAAAATCTGAAGGTTATAGAGTTCCAAAGGCTGGAAGTATCACACTGAGACAGCACCAAAGGAAGCCGCACCTTTCTGACTCCACAAGTTTTTATTTAATTTAGATTTAAATTATAGTATTAAAAAAATGTTATTTTTTTGCTTCCATCTTGGAGATACTAGTCACCATGATTTTAGCTGGAAGATTCGAGTAGCAGCTGGCTACCTATTAGTGTTAACAGGTAATACTAATCTCTCCCCCCCCGCCCTTGACTGTTATTCTTGACTAAACTCAAACCTCTCCCCGCTTCTTTCCTGCTGCCACAGCCATTGAAGGATTTGCACTTACCTCCACATTTTCATCTCCCATTTCTTGAGGGTCATCATTATCAGGTTCAATCACTCCCTCATTGTCAATTTCTAAGGGAAAAATAAAAAGCAAGTTTAGACTACATTTACAGAGATTTCCAGAATCATGTTCTAACCACGATAATGTCATCTATCTTCCACACCTAAGTCACTCTCTTCACTTTCTGGCTCAGGGGATTTAACTGGTTCCTCTGGCTGCTCTTCTGCTTTGCCCTGAAAGAGAAACACATTTGTAAGTTCATATTTCTGACTGATATTCTATTCCCAGTCTAATAAATAAGGCATTGAGAAGTCCAGAACCAACCTTCAAAGAATACGACTGCTCTAAGGCTAAACAGTTATTTTCAAGATACAGATCTCCTTTTTTCCTCCTCTGAGATTAAGTCTGTCATGCATGCAAATAACTCAAGGCCCAAATCTTGACTCATGAAGTTCTGTTATTGGTAAAGCCAGTCTTTCAAACTGTATAATTCAATAATCAAAACAAAATGATCCAGATAATACCCAATTCAGAATCAGTCTTGCAATGAATACTAACAAGCCCTTGCAATCTTCCAGCCCTCCCTGAACGTCCTCTGGATGAAAAATTCTCTCAATCTAATACTTTTAAGCTAAGATCTTCTACAGGGAACAATAAGCTAGCATCAATTTAAAATTTGTTTTCTTTTTTGTCAAGACATATTTGCTACTTGCACACACAACATTCGTTCAAACATTTTCCTATCAGCTTCTAACTACTTGAGTACGTTCCTCTGCATCCCACCACACAGCACATCCTCCTTTATCACAGACAGAAGCTGTGTCTATACATTCAGGGCCACAGACTAGACTCACTACACATAAACAACCCCCCAGCAGAGTTCAGTTCCCATCAATCAGTAACTCCGGTACCCACAGTCCCGTTAAACCTAAAATAACCATTCTGCTTTTTCAAAAAATAGTTTCAAGCTGGAGAAAATTCTCCTACAAATATCTAAAAGCCAAATTTATTAACTCTCCTGAAAAAAATAAGAACAACAAAAAACCTCTTCCACAGTACTGTCTTAAAAAGTTGACAGTTAAACTCTTTACCACCTGTCATGCTTGCTAGTACTTCTTGCCATGTAAAGTTATAATTTGAGCCAGCAATGGCTACATAAGAGGTTTATAAGCTGACAATGATGCATAAAGAGGAGCAATCAAGACTTTGTATGCCATTTGCATTGTTGAGAACATCAGGCATTCATGATTAAGGAAATGGAGCATGATAACAACTGAAACAAACTAGAAAGCCATCCATAACAAACTGTCTCCCACAGGATGCAGTGGAGCAGGCTTCAGTCTTACCTCCCGAAATTATTCACCCCAGTCTATTCACCCACACTGTCTGGGTAAAACTTAGCAGCAATTTTTGTTTCTCTCTTCCTGCCCAGTCGTTTTTGCAGAGTCTGAACGTTATCATGTAATTACAAACTCTTTACATCTTACCTTACTTGTCTCATCTGTGGAAGTACTGGCTGGAGCAGGTGGTATCGTGCCTCCCATGCTTTTCAGCAAATTAGGGAAGAGAAAAAAACAATAAGATTATCAAAACAATGCCAAGTATTTTACTGACTCAAGTCCTGCTGATAATCTCAGTTTTCTATGGTGACAAAATATACAATAATCTGATTCACTGTAAAAGCAGTTAAAAAGTACACAGGAACCATATTTTCCTTAATGCAGCGTAATGCACATAGGGTCTACACCGTAATTTGTACTCATGTGTATCACATACCACCCACCCACCCTTTCTCACAAGGGAAAACTGCCTTTTGGCTTAAACTCTCTTTTTTTTCCTGAAAATAAAAGTTTTCTTTCAATTCACAATGAGGTATTATTATTATAGTTCTCATTAAAACTATAATTATTTTTGAAATGGATCAAAACATTTAAGAGGACTAAAAAATATCTGTTACCAGCATATTTTTCTCATCTAAAATACTTACATAATTTTTAAGAAATGCTGCCAAGAAAACCATTTAATTTCTTTTATGCATTTCAATAGCCATGACCTTCTCCCACTACCCAATAAATAGCATTATCTCTATAGACTGCATTCCCTCAATACAGAATAAACTTCTATTACATTGACTTGGTTTAGCAGCCAGAAATAAGCACAGGTGGAATTCTCCAGCTGTTTCATATAACATCTAATCATATCTACTGGCAGGCTGCTGCAAGGACTACCTTTCCACCCATCCTCCACTCTACATTCTTCTTTGGACAGTTCTTGATTGCTTTGGCTACAGATACTCCAAAAGGAAAAAAAACCAAACAAACAACTACATTTGTGTTCAGCAACTCAACAGGCTCAACCAACTCAATGAGAAACCAGACAACTGGCT
The DNA here is from genome assembly GCA_002909625.1 of Bambusicola thoracicus. Classification (NCBI taxonomy): domain Eukaryota; kingdom Metazoa; phylum Chordata; class Aves; order Galliformes; family Phasianidae; genus Bambusicola; species Bambusicola thoracicus. Next base: position 2,098 of record PPHD01004624.1, on the reverse strand, counting down.
TGACACAGTGGGGAATGAACTGGGCACACATGCAGGAGAAATCGGAAGGGCACAGGACTTTGCTTTGAGGAATCAGTACAACTGGACTACATCCTACGTTTGAGATCCTACAGCTTCTTAAGTCAGACCATCCCCTCCCCTCCTTCTTCCCCCTGGCACCAGCACCAGCTCAGAGTCAGGCCCCAAAAGGGCTGAAAAACCCAGATGGGGCACAATCTGTGGAGAAAGAGTGGGAGAAGGGGAGATGGCAGGAATGCATCTCTGGTATATTGTCTTTGCTTAATCTACATCATATTTCAGGAACTGCACAACTGCAATCTGATAAATCACTGGAGAGCTAGGCAGAAATTACACTACATGTAGAAACTGTTCCTCCTATTTTGATTTGCTTATCTTACCACTCCAGGCTAACAGTAAAGCATACAATTCTATAACCCTTTCTTAGCAAGCAGTTCAAGAACTGGCCATCATGGGGATCGTCCGGGTGATCCTTGGAACTTCTCCTTGGCTGCACATCCATGAGAAACTACAACTTCAGAAACACCACTCACAAATAAAGATCCACCTAACGGATCCAACTAAAACAACAACAACAAAAATAACAGTAAGACTTCTTCAAAGCCTGGCTTACTGGCCATATTTACTAGACAAAGACTGAAGGTCTGAATTCAAGAAGGTCAATATCCTTCCCAGCTTCCAGTCATATATTTAAGAACAGCTTGAGCTAAAAGATTTGGGTTCTGGAACAATTCCAAATTATTGGGCTCAAGATCGGCTCATTTTAGTCTGACACCTTGTTCAGGACTGGAAGCACTCTCCTCTACCTTCTTCACAGCCCAAAAAGAGGCCCCAGCTAAGCTTTGAACTCTATGAGATGCACTTAACACGTATAGATCACCCACAGTTTCATATATGCTATTTCAAGAACTACGAAGGCTAAGCAGAACAAAAGTCAATCTGAATTTTATTAGTATATAATCGTTATTCCGTAAGTGCTTGCAACATCACCTTGGTGACTAACCTATATAATTATAGATGACTACAGATAAGCTGACAGACAGAAGACTCATTGGGTTCTCTCCCACCTGAAGCCAGGCCGTTTGCAGAGAACAGGGAGACCCTATAAGAGCATGTAATTGTCCTGTTGTGGAAGGGAGGGCAGCCCTCCAAACTTCCAGAGTACGATGTGAGATGTAATTTTGTGACCACTGCTGCTCATTCGCAAGTGTATAACTTCATCAAATATCTAGCTCAAATACTCAAGCAAAACCAGGGAGAGCCTCTATAAAAAACAATTTGGACAGCAGAGCCCTCTGCATTACATGGAAAAAATGAGAAATCAGAGATCGCTTCTCCGTTCCCTAACGCTTCTTTTGGCCAAAGGCAGCAGTGTTCTCTTCCCCCGCCCCAAAACCTCTGCTCACACATCCAGAATTACACAACAGAGGGATGGATGTGACCCAGGGCGAGGCACCGAGGTCCCACACGTTAGCAAAGGGACTGAGGGCCCTCAGAAGGTTAAAGCATTCCGTGCGTTTCCTTCCTATGCACGTGTGCTGCGGGCACAGCAAAACCAAGCGGAGCGAAGTAGGAATATTCCCACAACTAGACTGGACGCGTGAAAAAGTTCAAGCATCGCTGCACAGAAACCTAAATAAATAATTCATTGGAGCAGTGTGGTACGCTGTGCAGCACCGCTGTTTGGGTTCACACACACACACAGCCGGGCTCGGCCGTTCCCGCCCGGCGCTGAGGCAGTGCCGTGAGGAGATCGGACGGCAACGGTTCAACCTATTAACGGAGACCGTGCTTTTTGGGTGTCAGGACGCAATGTTCCGCACGGAAAGCCGCGAGATGACCGGGGGGCACGACTTTGGCCGCGTGCACAGCCACCATTTAACGAACAGGTTCGGACCGCCCCCCAAGCTCAAGCACGCAGGGGTCAATCCACTACGCGCTCCGCGGCGGGATTCGAACCCGCGACGACTGCAACGCGCCCCCTCCGCCCCCCTCCCCAGCCACGCGGCGGGGCCTCCCGCCGCCACGTGCCGTCCCCCCCCGCCCCGCTCCCGCTAATGGCCGGGCACGCCCCCCCCCC
>PPHD01004623.1:0-28147 GCA_002909625.1 Bambusicola thoracicus | reverse complement strand
GTTTTTTTTTTTTTGACTGCTGAGGAGAGGAAAGTGCTGTTCCTGAAGTCCTGTTAAGCCATATTATTCCTTCTATTTATCCTCCTGCTCAGTTCTCTGTGCTCAGAGCTATTTTAGTGGGTACATGAGCAACATTACCCTCTGGTCCTGGGTATCAGCCTACACCAATCCCATGGAAACTGCTCTCTCTTTTTTAATAGCTCTTGCAGACACATCTATCAATATTTCAGCCTCCTCTTTTTTTTTCCCTAGACCTTCAAAAGGCCAGGGCCATGCATTATGTGGAATTATTTATGGATCTAATGTCAGTAACAGCCCATTAATATCTATGCCACTGTTCTAAAGATGGCTTTAAAGCAATCTGGGAGCCGTGGCAATTGCTGGCGACCCAACAGACATCCCTGCTCCTTCCCCAGGGCCTCCCATTTCCTCAGCACCAGTGGGAGATCAGAAGCATCCAGCAGAGAGATGCTTGGGAAGTTACCAATAAAGTGATGATTAAAGGCTGGCACTTTTCAGCCTTTGGTAAATAATAGTAAGTAGCTGATGGCTGAGGTTCACATTTACTGATATTATCAGTCAGTAACAAATGACATTGCATCAAAACACATTCATTTCATAGCATTGGAGAGACATTAGCCTAGCTGGGTGGTAGATAGTAGGGTTGGCATTTTCAGGGTCTTTCAGCTAGGAAATCTGCAATGTTTCCATGAATCTTGTCTGAGTTGCATGTCGGTAGATTCAGCCTGCAGCCTTTTGTTCACTTACTATGATGGAAATGATTTATGCAATGAGGGTATCGAAGATCTACTGTAAGGAAGCAAAAAAAAAACAAAAAATCAATTAACGTGCTGCTGATGGTGTCACGTTTGCAGGGTTGGGCTGAGGCAATTTATTAGTTGCCTGGTGCCTCTGTGTCTGAAAATGTGAACATGCTCCAGTCTCCCCACTCTTCCTGGCAGATGATGTCCTTGCTAATGTCTCTGAATCCATAGCTCAAGGTCAGAGGATGCAGTATATTCAGAATTGATTTGTTTGAGGTGATAGCTGTCATCTAATAACCAGCAGGGGAAGCTTCATCTCCATGCCCCATTGCCCTCTAATGGCTGGTGCTGCACTTGCACAGCAGAGTGGATGACAAAAAGGGCCAAATAGGGGATGCTAAGGTCTGTTGCGATGGTCCAGTGTGTGCTTATTGCCAGTAGGCCCCTGAATTGTTTATAATGAAGATTTCTCTTCACACCCCTCAAAGCAAAAGGTTGATAGAGGGAGGGAAACAAGGGATGGGAGAGGGTGGTAAACCCACAGATGGGAGAGGATCAGGAAAGAACTTCTGTGTTCTCCATGGAGATGGAGTGCTTACTCATATGGATGCATACACACACATGTATGTGTACACAGGAGAGGAATAAACATAAATTGCATTGCTGCCCGTTCACTGATTTTACTGAGCCAGAGATCCCCCTGTATTCTGCTACATGATGCCAGCAATAGGGCTTCCATATATGTATGTGGCAAAACAAGCTGAGCAAGGGATGCTTAACCAGGAATAATGGGGCAGCTGGACCAACTACTGCAATTCAGGATGACTGAAGATGTCTTCAGTTCACTTTTCTCTTGCAGTAGAGTCTTTCCGTCAGTAGATGTCACATTTGCACAATGGAACACTGAGCTGCTGTGCAAAGCTGGGACAGACTGAACCATTCTCTTTCAGTCCTGTGGGTGCTGAGATTAAGAAAAGCTGTAAGTTATGGAATCATTTGAGTTGGAAGGGACTTTTAAAGACCATCAGGTCCAACTTTGCAATGAACAGGGACACAAACAGCTTGATCAAGTGCTCAGCGCCCCTTCCACCCTAACCTTGGGTGTCTCCAGGGATGGGGCATCCACCACCTCTCTGGGCAACCTGTTCCCGTACTTCACTACCCTCATCATAAAAAGCTTTTTTCATTATGTCCAGTCTAAATCTCCCCTCTTCTAGTTTGAAACCACTTCCCATCATCCTATCATAACCTGCTAAGGAATGAGTCCTCTTCTCTCTTACAGCCCCCCTTTAGATACTGCAGGCCCAGCTTTACTGGCTAAACAGGTGGGGCTTTGCAATATTTTATGGTCTTTTGTGTCCAAATTACGAGTTTTAGGGAGTTGGCACTGTTCTGAATGATCCCATGTGTACTGTAGACAAATGATGATTGTTTAATTGGAGGCACATCATCGAATTGTAAGATGGATTGGAAGGGAACTCAGAGATCATCTAGTTTTCCAACAGAATACTTTAATATAGAAAACATTGTAAATACATTAATTACGGTTCATAAAAAAAAAAGTTCTAAATCTTTACATGACAGTCAAATACAGATCGATTAAAATCCATTTCTGCCTAAAATAATGGAACAGTTAAAGTGGAGAAAGCCACGTTCTTCCAAAACTACCTCAGATCTGAAACTGAAGATGGTAATTTCATTATGTTTTACAGGGCATATGGTAATGGGCAGTGTCAAAGCATACCTAGCCTAAAAGAAGAAACTGATTATTTTATATGCATTTCATGCCCTCTGAGGATCAGGTTTATGTTACAGTCCCAGTATGTGCTGGTCAGAACCAAACCCAGTTGAAAGCATGCACAGTGCTGGCCAGATGTCCCAGATTGTGGTAGTTTGGCAGCTGTGTGCTCTTCTTTAGCCCCAAGGCTGCAAACTGCCTTCTTCTGAGGGACAGCGTAATCCATTTGCAAAACCAAAGGAGTGCTCTGATTTTGATCCTGATCCAAACACAAATCCAGTTCAAACTGGAGCCTCCATAAAGTCTTGAGTACTTTGCAACTGGGGCAATTTTTTCCCCCCTCTCATCTTTTTTTTTTTATTATTCCTTGAAAAACACTTCTGTGTGCTTTAACTTGAAAATATTGACGCCAACCACACAAATGATAACAGTGCCAATGGTAACAATAGCATCAGTGCCAGCACCCTCACAGCATTATTAACATCGATGCCAACAGTATCATGCAGATCTATGCCAACAGGCCAAGAGTGTCAACACTGCTGATGCCAACGGGCCAGAACGAATGAAGAACCCCTCAGTAGCAAACCAGTGTGCAAAGCCCCATTGCTGCAATGTGGTCCCACAATAACAAACCCCTGTGCCCAGCCCCGTGCTCATTAGCAACTTTACAATAACACGCCCCGGTGCAGGAGCAATTAAATGAAAACACCGAGGTGTGTGTATATCCTGGAAGGGAGAAATACTCAGATATTTCTGGAGCTGAGGGGTGAATAAAATTAACGATTAAAGATTTTGTTGACTGCTTTTCCAAATTGCTCTGTCCAAGTGCAATGGTGGCAGCTGGAGCTCCTTTGGAGCTGGCATGGGCTGAGCTCTGGGAGTGGTTGCAGGCAGCAGGAGGTTGAGTCTGGTGGGCTTTGCTTCTGAGCAGAACTCCTATCTATTCAACAGAGAAATCCCATGTAACAGGTAATCTAAGGATTACTGAAAGGATCTGATCCACGTGGATCTTTCCAGAATCAGTGTGCATCCAGTCTGTAATTGTATTATTCCAAGCTTCCTTCAGGCCTCAGGGCTGTAAATTCTCCAAAGGGCTGGAAGGGTTTTTCTGGGTCCAGAGCTTGCAATGCACATATGAAGCAGGAGTTTGGTGCTGAAGAGAGGGTTGGCAAAGATGCAGAAATGTATCATAGTTTACAGAATTCGTACCCCATGCTTTGCCCTGACCTTTTCAGGTCTGTTTCTGAGGAAAGCATTGCAGATACAGTGATCCCAGAGCAGACACTTCTTGTGGAGGCAGCTAAGGAGCTGGGATGTGTCCAGCAACTCTCATAGCATGCTCCATCCATTCCTCGGTGCAAGCAGTGATTCTGCTTTGTTTCCTTCCAGACAGCAGCTTGATATCATCACCAAAGAGTTCCTCACTGTTTGAAAACCAAAGTTTTCCCTTCAAAGCAGCTGTCAGTAAGCTGTTCTGTCTCACAGAGAACAGGAAAAGTGGAGAATCAGAGGACAAACCAACTGCCCCTCAGCATTCCAGGGACCTCCATCAGCCCTCCTGCAGGAGCTTCAGACCCTGGGGTTAACAGGAGGTTTCAAAGCCTGTGTGAAAAAGGAATGAAACACATCACTGTGTCCTATTCAACAAACTGCATTGTAAGAGAACTTCTGCTTGTGCTTGAACTCAGGTTACCTTTGGTGGAGGTGGAGGTTTGCCTTTGGGAACTGGGAGACAAGGAGGTTTTTTCTCTGGTGCCTGTAACAGAAATGTAGTGTCAGTGTCATTGTGCTTCCCTGTCTGAGCAGCTGCAGAACCTCTCAGCCTTCAGCTGCCAGCGCAGTTATCTCATATATTTACTATAGCGTTTTCCTAGTGGAAGAGCTAGGGGCAAGTCAGGTTAATCTGTCCACACACAATAATAAATACACAAGGGATATAGATATCCTGTTTCAGAAGAGCTCTGAGCTATTCTAAATGTGTAAATTCATCTGTATCAAGTGCCTGTGCTCAAATAGACTGCTGAAGGGGCTGAAGCTGTCATGTGCTCAAGGTACATGTTGAGGAATGTATCTCTGAAGACAGGGATATATAAAGGTTTTTATAATCAAGCAGATGCTTTTCTTTTTCCAGTCCTCATCCATCATTTTTCACGCAGGCAATTAGGTTGCTAAGTATGGAGATGGCTTCTACACCCTCACATGAGGTGGGCAGGAGGCTCGAACATTTGAGGGGGGTATTTTATCGAATTAGGATACTTTGGGGTTATAAATGACAAATAGGTTCTTCTGATTGCCAAATATTTTTGAAGAACTCAAAATATATATGTGCACATTGATGAAGACCCTCTCACAGGTGCCACCCTTAGTGCCTACCAGATCTGCATGCTGTGCTGTGAACATCTGTGTTGCCATCCCTGACACAGATTAAGAATATCATGTGCAATGTAGGGTTACATGGGGAAAAAAGACCACTCCTACCCTAAAGTTTGATTGATTTGATGGGTTGATGGTTGGACTAGGCGATCTTGGTGGTCTTTTTCAGCCTTAACTATTCTGTGCTTCCATGAACATCTGTGATTTCTTTAACCACAGTCAGAAACTGAAAATAGCATTTGGCATCTGCTAGTTGCCTGCAGCTTAGATGAAAGATGTGGAAAGTTGCAAGGTTATACTTACAAACATGTCTTGTGTGTGAGAAAAGGCTGGTTTGGTGCAAGGGACAGGAGGTGGGGGACCTTTTGGCCTTACGACAGGCTGTAAGAGAGGAGAGTAGAATACAGATTTACCCTGTATGCATATTTTGTATTTACATATATTTGCATATTCAGTGGGAATGTGTGAGCTTGTGTTTTCATATATGAAGTTCATCAATAGAAGTAAATGGATGCATTCATTTCAGAGTGAGATCAGGGGTGCTTTACTCTGCTCGGCCCTGAGAACTTACAGGGCTTTAGAGCTGGAGTGCAATGACTTCTCAGCCTTTGGGATCAGATTGGTGTTGCAGGTCCTTACTTTCACATTGGCATAAGCTGTCCAGGGACACGAGGGATTCACCATTCCTCGAGATGTTTAAGCTGTGGAGTTGTGGCACTGAAGGCCATGGTGAAGATGGGTTCAGGTTGGACTTGGTATTCTTAGAGAGCTTTTTCAACCTTTCTTATTCTGTGTGATGTGACGTGTGCTGCATTCCCCAAACCCAACATCAGAAAATAAGAATATCTCCAGAATCACTTACGCTCCGAAGCTGTGGTTTGTTCTCCTGTAGTGGAGGTACAGGAAGGAGGAGCTTCTTATCATTAACCTGAAACAGGAAACAGTTAATTCTAATGGAGAACTCATCTTGTACGTTGTCTTTGCACCCCTTACTGTAGACAGATCAGTTAGGGGCAGACTTAGTGCCACATGCTTTACTTTCTCCCTTCCCTATGCTGGGATTTACAGCACACTCCTCTCAGCATTACACAAGTGCTTTGAAGCCCTCCTGCAGATGTAGCACAGTTCAGCCCCACATTTCAATCTTGGGGAGGCTGTAGTGACCCATCACCACTCCGCTCTTACCTTCTGGGTGGGTACTGCCAGGCCAGGGTGCTCTCTTTGTCTTTGTTCTTGGTCCACAAAGACTTGATTGGTGGCTCCAGGTCCCCTTCTGGTATGGCTGCTATGTGAAGGTTACATATGATGTACATATAAACATCACTCTGATTGAAGCTTAAAACGTACTTGCTGAAGTTGAATGCTTGCCTTAATCCCATTAGCCTTGTATAAAGCCCAGGGAGGTGGTGGAATCACCATCCCTAGAGGTGTTCAAGAAATGTGGAGATGTGGCACTGAGAGACGTGGTCAGTGGGCATGGTGAGGTTGGATGGACTTGGGGACCGGACCATAGAGATCTTTTCCCACCTTTATGATTCTATGAAAGCCATGTTTTTTCTTTCCTCCCACCCACCTCTCTTTTTTAATTACTGTAGGATTAATCTCTTAATACGAGCACTACAGTCTTAAGACTTCAGTAAGACTCTCCTGGCTTCAGTAAAGCTCTCAGACCAACTTCCTTGTTTCTCCAGAGTTCCCTTCACATTCTTGGAAAACCCCAGCTTAAGTTCCTCGGGTTTAGTTATTCTTTTCTCAGTAGAGTAAATATCTTACCTCTTCTTGAATACTCGGAAGCGGAAAAGCAATACTGCTGCAATCACAATCACAGTGAGGACAACCAACACACCAGCAATGACTGCAAAACCTGTCAGGAAGACAGAACACGAGTTGCTATTTCTTAAAAGATGCACACATAATGAGCAGATGCCCATCCTGACCATTGGCAGGGTACACAACCCACAATCACACATCAATGCACAGAAGTCAGAGCCCTAGAAATGCAATTTTGCAAGCCAGGGCTGTTTTGCTGGAGCTAAAGATCTCGTTTCAGTCAGTTGATAGCAGTGTACTCCACGTGAGGCCATGCAGTACTTACTGGTGACTGCTGATGAGCTGTCGCAGTTCGGTGGCGCCCATCCTTCTTCACACTGGCATTGCATCTCGTGGTCACAAACCTAGGGAAGCACCGAGGCAGGAGTAGGTTCAGGATGAGTGCAAATAACATAGAATCATTCCAGCAGCTGTGAAACAGGGTGCTGGAAACCCATCTCATTTCACATGGACCAAGAGATTTAACACTGGCTGTAGCACTTTTGGACAGAATAAATGAAAGATGAGCTGTGATATTGCATTAGAGCCTGGGCTACACAAGGAATCTGTGTCCATCTCCTGTGATCTTAAAAACATGGATACCCTATCAAGTAAAATTTGATTTCCTAAAAATTCAGGAAGTTCTGACTTCACAACTTTTGCAAATTCCTGTCCTTATGACTTAAATACAATCAGTAACAGTGCCTGTAGTTGGCATACATTGTATTTTCCTAAGTTAATAATAGCTGGTATCTTACAGCGTGTCCAGGACACTTAGCAGAGCAGTCGCTTGATCTAAAGACATCTTCAGCATAGACGCATTCTCCATTGTTGCATACCTGCAATGTGCAAGGCCAGTGTCACAAAAGAGATTTACAGCTTTCAGAACATGCAGAGCTTGCACAGTTATTGTGGAAAGTGATGAAGAGTGAAAGGAGGCATAGTAAAGTATGCTAATCACGTAGACCTACATCAGTAGTTTGAGATGCAGATATCATTTTTAATTTGACCTTTGGATATTTTATAGCAAAATGTAGTGACAAAGATGTAGAGATATCACTGGTTGCCAATCATTTGTAATTCTTCATTCTTTTTTTTTCTCAGAAAACCTCTTTCAGGTAGAAATATGGCAAAGAATTTGGACATAGAACCCAGTGATGCCTAACACATTCATTATAGAAATTATTAAAAATAATATATGTACAGTCTTCTGACCTTCCAGTACAAAGCTATATTTCATCTGCCACGTATGCCTTTTAATCAGTGAAAAATGAGTAAAATGGCAATGAAATGGAACTCAGAAGGACAGCAGCTCTTGTTTGCTTTGCTCCTAGTTTCTGCTAGACATAGGGCAGAAAGTACAGCAAATCAGATCAGTGGAAGTTCAATGTCCATTTCAGTCTTCCCTGTCTAAAGTCCTTGTTTGGCTAATGATATAAGCAAGGCTGAAAGAGAAAAGAAGTAGGGAGGGTTGTTTTTTTTTTCTCTACTAACCATGCCATCCCCACACTTGGTTCCATTGAGGATCATCCCTAAATCTGTATCTCCATTCCTAGGAAAGCTTGCTTTGCAGGACTCGAAGGTCACCAGGCTGCCGTAGGTGGGCATCTCCCACCCCCCAGAGCAGTACAACTTCCCACACATGATATCTCTGGAAGGAGAACAAGGGTCATTAGAACATTGCACAGCAAAGGTATCCAAGCTGCTCTGTTCTACAGCCTGGATTTCAGTGGCTGTATACAAACTCCATAGGAATAACTGCAGGTATGTTTTGCTTTTGGTGTTTTTAGATCAGTTTCTGAGTGGCAAGTTCTTAACTCCTCTTGGGTTCATTAGAAAACCCATAATAATTTGTAGAAATTAGCTGAGCTGTCCTCAGCTTTGGAAGTTCACCAGAAGTTCAGCTTCCCTATTCAAAACCCTTGCCCTTAGCTGCATGTACATGCAAGCAATCTTACACACATGCACAAGCAGACTGATCTTGAGACAATTTGCATCACTGGGCACGAGTACTTTTGGAAATTAGCTTTTTAGAAGTGTATTTACTTCAATATTCCAACTGAATAAGAAAAAAAGGACTTGTAGACTTATGTGCCATCTACAGTGGTTGCACTCTTTGCTTCCTTCTCTTAATTTGAATGGGAGTGGTTTCTCTTCCCAAATTCTATAGCAGTGCTTACTTCCTTTTACACGGGACGTGACTGCCTCTTTCTTTCCTGCAGTATCCATAATACACCCCCTTCTCATTCATTCGGTAACAGGACGCTGCCCCTTCAGTAGCCCCTGTTGAAGAGGAAAACAAGAAATGCAATAACACAAAGAGCTTAGGAGAGAAGTTAGGATTAGGTTAGGTTTTCTGCCTGTGAAATCTGTTAGTATTGCATTTCTTCCATCTATTTAGGAAATGGACTTTCTCAATGAAGTTACCCATGAGCCTAAAGGAGTCCCTGGCACTTTGTGCATTAATCCTGCAGTGTTACTGTGTCCATTCAGCAGCACCTGTCCCATGTGTTCTCTATCCATCACAGACGTTGCTTAAGAGGAGGGACACAGTCAGGTGGAGGAGCGTGTTAAGCCACCATGCACCTTCAGAACCATGCAGACATGCCAAATACGGGCATTGATTTGAAACACAGACACTTCCTTGTTTTATCATGCAAATATCAGCTCCGTTTCAAGGTTATCTTAAAAGCATTGTGCGAAAGAGGAACCAGACTGCCACTTCACATTTCCCTAGAGGTATAATATGTTGCGTGCTGTGCACTTCAGCTCTAGTGCTAGTAATCATTTACAGTGGAAATATAAAATCAATACACTGTGAGCTAGAACTCGGTCCTCTTGCCATGCTGTTCCTGATTTCTAAAAGACCTTTGGTGGTTTGCTAGCAGATAAAACCTGCCCTGTCTCTCTCTATTGAAAACCTTATATCTTCAATGGCAGCTTGTACTTACGTGGTCCAAAAGCAGCCCTGCACTGGCTTTCTCGGGTGGGACAGATTCCCATGTAGCAAAAGCCTTCGCCATTGTTGCAAGGATGTCCATTCATACGGAATCGATCCGATGGGCAATTCCCAGAATAACCAGTGCACATCTCAGGCAGGTCACAGTCATCCTTGGCTTCTCGGCACACAGCTCCTGCTCTTTTGTACTGGATTGGAGGAAAGCAATGCTTCACTTGACGTACCAATTATAATGCTATGCCAGTAATTATACATACCAAGGACTGACCCTCATTACTGCTTTCACAAAGGCAAAATACCTCACCATGATAGATGCTGGAGATGGGGTTTTACCTGGCAGTCCTCACAGCACTCTCCTTGTGCACACATGGAGCCAGCTGTCAGCTTGCATGTCTCCGGGTCACAGCAGGCATTTGTACACTCCTGGGATAGAACAGACCGTCAGGGCTCTGTACAGTGCTCCACACTTCAGTCCCTCTGCACTGCATTCCCAGCAAACCACTGCTTACCGGGGAAGGGAAGGGTATTTGGGATCTGACTTTGCTTCTATGAAAACCATTGTCACTAGAACAGAATGCATGCAAAGATCTCCAAATGTGGTCAAAAGTGCTGACCAAAGTGTACAGGCAACTGTTTTATTTCCTCCCTGACACTTTCTTATCTGTGGCTTTTCCCCGTTCTCAGTTCCTCAGTGATACAACACCATATGATGTGCCCTCATCTTCCCTTCCCTGCACTTTGTAGAGATGTCCAGATTGCAGACCACAGCAGTTTGATGACTGCAGTTTCTATGGAAGTATTTCAGCTTAGATGTAAACTGTCTGCCTCAGAAAACAGCCTGAAAACAACTAGTTCCCTCTTCCAAGTATTATTCTATCCCCAGTTGGGCAGATACCTCTGAAGTACCGCAGTCGCATTCCTCTCCTTTTTCCACAAAACCATTGCCACACGATGAAGGTGCTATGATGGCATTTATATCTGGGATGTTAGTTAGGCATTTTGGCATGTCATTCAACATGTATTTCTCAAAGTCTTGGAGGCTGCAGGAGCTGAATTTCTTAGGGATGATAGAACTGTTTTGAGAAAGCAAGAGGACTTGGGTTAGGGTTGTTGTAGACAAGGAGAAGCAATAGCCCCTGGATGAGTGCAGAGGAAAAATGGTCCCAGAATAACTAAAGGTTATGCTTTTAGAGTTATCCATCTAGAAATAATAACGTAGAAGAGCCTCAAAGTGGAAGTGGGATGCTCACCGCGCTCTGTAATTTCTTCCTTCAATTTCTTTACTTTTTTTGGGGGGGGATATAATTTAAATGGGATAATCTTAAAGGACAAAAAAAACAAGGAATCATTAAAGTTAGAAAGACCACTAAGATCATCCAGTCCAACCATCAGTGCTTCATCACTATATCCATTAAATATAAACAACGTCTATAATGATCTATTTTGGAAACTGACAGCTTATATATAGAGCCCTTCATTCTCAGAATGTGCTCACCCTTTTTCTCAGGCTCTTACCTAACAGTATCAGTCATGATGCAGACTCGAGAATGACACGTGCAGACTTTGGTGTCGTGACTCATGCCAAGGTTGTGTCCCATCTCGTGTGCCATGGTAGCTCCGACTGCAATCTCATTTCTGCTATGATCCTATGGAAATAAGGACAAGCTGTTACTTCTGTGAGCATTATAGGGCACAAAGGAACATAAAAGAAATCATGTGGCTGAGAGATAGAACAGTTCTTCAAGTGATGATACTCTTATACATAATTTGATAGTGTTGGTCAATCCATGCATGCATCTATTTCACAATTCCCCACTCAAAACAAGAATCTTTTTGGACACAAAATCACTTATTTTTCTCCTCTGGCTCTTTAAGTGCTCCACATAAAGATGTCTGAGTTTGATGGTGACAATTAGGTAACAACACAGTTCACGTGTGGTTTTGCTGCCTTCTGCACATCATTTAAAATAAAGCCTGTGACTTCTGCAGCCTAATAAAACAATGATATGAACCAGACAAAGAACTGGAAATGTCGTAAGCCCAATAATTTTCATTAATAGCATCATTAATCATTAAGGTTGGAAAAGACCACTAATCTTCTCAACCCAGAATGTTCTTTGCTGGTTGAGTGAGGACCAGAAAAAATGTTTAAAAATGAGATAAACAAGAATAAATCAGACCTGGATAATACCTGCAGAATATACATCACTGCATATGGATTTTATGAAGGCTAATCCAATTGTTGTCCCCTCCAAGTCGTGGCCTCTGTAGGGAAGAAGAAAGCACAAAATGCAGTGAAGTTACCATGAGGTAGACCTGAAGTCAGTGTTTGCTTTACTAACCAAGCAGAATCTCAAAGTATGTGTTCATTTCCAGCTCTGCTTTTCATCCTTTATTTAATACAGTGTTTGAAGATATGCTTAAGGCCAGTGCGAATCAGAAAACAACTAAATACACTTTTTTTTTTTTTAAAACCTAAATTACATTGCCATTCATGAGACCTGAGCACCTGGTTTGGTGCACATCATTTAATGAAGTGCTTGGATGAGTGAGAACCAATGAATGTGAGCCAGAATAGCAAAGTAAATGCTGCTTGGGTTTGGTGATCTGCATTTCCCAGCTGCCTTTAAGCTTCGTGCCGTGGCTCCTTGTGTTGTTAGACTACACTGCAGTCTTTGAGACACTCAACTGCTTTGCTGAGCAGGAAGAGCAGTGATACGTACGTAATTAGCTGAGCATTGTCATTTCTTTTCCTCTTTAATAAATCCGAGTTCCGCCACTTTGAGAAGTTGTCCAGAGTTGATCCTGCAATAGGACTCAAGGAGCATTTATCATTGTCTGTCCAGATTTCAAGGCCAATTAGAGCCACGTAAATATTGATAGCCTTATAAACCTGCAGCAGAGAAACAGTTTTGCTGTAAAACAAAGTACTTCACAAAGACTTCCTAAACAGTCATTTATCTGCATAATTGGTTCGCTTTTGTGGGTTCAATATGGACCACTCCAAACGTGATTTAAGAAATTGCAACAAAACAAAAGGCAAAACTTGAAGTCTTATTTCCCCCCACCCATATGGCATCCAGGGAAGTGGCTTTAAAGTACTTAGAAAACTCAAACTTTGGAGAAGATTTAAATTGAGGAAGAATGAAGAATCAGTTCATTCTTTTTGAGGGATTTCAATCCCTGACTTTAAGAGATATTAAGAAAATAAGATGTAAGTCTTCATTTAACACTGATTTAACGTACAAAAATTTCCTGCCTGGAGGCAAACAGCAGGATGGCATGGGCAGATTTGCTTTAAAAATGACAGCACAGTTTTCATACTTTCCTACAAGTTACAGTAAAAACATATAAAGTTTGCAAATCACTTCTACTTAATTTTTTTCTCTGCTGTATTTACTCTTACCGTGTTGATGAAATTGACTATTCCAAATATCCTCTGTCTCACAGTATTAACATCTTTGTTGTACTTCTTATACTGAAAAATGAAATACATGGTGTCAGGAATGAGAGAGGAAAAAATAAGCGGTTTGTCAGAGAAGAAATATCCCACAGAAAATGGCTTTGTAAATGACACCATTCCTGGTCTGGCCTTATCTGTTCTATTTATTGTTTTATCAGGCCATATCTTGCAAAGCCTGGAGGAACTGGGCTGCAGCTGGGACTGCTTGTGGTCCCAGTGCTGTAGTTGAGGTAGGAGCCCAGAATGAACAGCACTGACCTCAGTCTCATGAGGAAAATTGTATTCAATACTCACCACAGTATTGTCTGCAACTACATAAACTTCCAGATATTTCTTTGCCTTCAGGTACGCCTTTATCTGGAGAGAAGATGAATTTTGGTGACTTTTAAGGCTTGTTTCAGTCTCATTCTTAGCAATTTCCCACCACTGTCTTCATTATTGGGGTCTTTCTCTTGATAAGTAATTTAGAATGGGACTGTCTCATTTGAAAATGATGAAAGGTAGACCAGATATTAAGCATTTAGATGGTTAAAAGTGCAGATGAGCACATGAAGGAGGGCTTAACTCAGATGGCAGCTCGAGAAGCTCAGATCTGAGACCTTGCACTGGTTGTTTAAGGTTTGGTTACGCTCCACTGCATGCAATTGCTTCTCTCCCAGATGTGTCAGCAGACAGTGGGACTTTGGCCACTCACCCACTTCTGCTGCAGCCTCAACTTCTCTTCTGCTTTGTACTTACTTCTGGGCTATTGCTGGATTTGAAGGTGTTATTGATGGGGTCGCTTGCATTCACTTCCCAGCTGCTATTGACTACTCCACAGGTTTTGATGGACTTCTCTTCCACAAACTCATACACTGCATGTTTGTCTCTGTCCGACGTTCCCAAGGGTTCAATCAGGTACTTCTGCCCACGGGTCTCAAAATACCCACTGTGAAAATTTTCTTTAAGTTAGACTTAGGAATCCATGGGACACAGACAGCAACATTCTCTTTAATAGGGCATGTAGGGACTATTGCACACGCCAATGCAATCATATAACTGTTACAGTTGGAAAAGACCTCTAAGATCATCAAATCCAACCGTCAACCCACTACCACCTTGCCCACAATGGAGCATGGTTTGGCAGCATGCAGGCAGGAATCAAAGCTGCTGGGTTGGGGATGGTCTTTAAGGTCCCTTCCAACCCAAGATTTAATTCTGTTCTGTTTCCTCATAAGCATACAAGAATAAAAGATAGCACCCATTTACTTACAACCTGATTCTATTTGAATTGGAAACCTTATCCTCATGCATATTCTGATACCAGTACCATTTGGAAACTGAACCTCCACATTACCTTAAACCTTTACAGGCACTGATGCTTGCTGTTGAGTCAGCCTCATCCTGAATGTAACCTTCGTAGTAACAGTGATCCTGTTTAGAAACAGAAAAATACCTTTTCAAATTGATTTCAGGAGAAAAAGGGCCAGTTAGAATGGTACAATTAACTCTGCTATCTTATATTAGGGGAAACACTTAAAATGAAAAAAGCTGGTGGCTATTTCTATGTTTGCTACAGTACCATTTTCATTATCCTTCAATACACAGTGACCCAAGTGTTGGTAAATCCAATCATGGTGGGTTCTGGTTCATGCTGAGCATTACATGAAAATAAGACTATCTGCTGCTCAAAACAGAGCATAAACTGATGTACTCTGATAAATTAGGTCCATACTGAATTACTTTTGCAGCCAGAAATCAAAGAAACACCCCTTAATATTAACCCAACAATCAAATGCTTTAACTTCAATCAGATTAAAATACATTTATGTTGTTAATACACGTGATTAACAAGAAACAGTTCGTGACTTAACTGACTTAGAGATCTAAGATCTGTGTTCAAGGAGACTTCAGAGTCACAAAGGCATTGTGAACATTTTACCTGTAGCATTTTCATTAAGACAGTTCTTAACAGAATCATTAAGGTTGGAAAAGGCAACTATGATCATCTGGTCCAGTCAACAACCCTTATAATGCGCTACTCAAAAATTTCTCTGCTCTGCTTTCTCTTTTCGCATGGATATTTGGTCTCACTTTCCCACTTAATTATTTTCCTTCCATTATAAAATGGATGGAATGGTTGAAATGGAATGGATAAAAATTACTGTAGACTGAAGGCAAGGTGCTGTCCGTTTGTCAGGATACAAAAGAAACAATATAGGGCAGCAAGCTGCACAGGTAGGTCTGTTTGAGATGACCTGAAACCAAGTACAGATGCTAATTGCTTTCCATAGGATCCATTCAGGAAGTGAAAGTAGTTGGAGCAGTCAGAAATTGCCCCTTTTTCCTGCAATAAAAGAGCATAGAGTTCTCTACGCAGATTAATTTCAGCTCCCTTTGCTGCTAATCACCCTATGAAAAGTTAATATCAGGCTTTGTATTCTAATTTGCATGTATTAAAACAGGTAGCGTGACATTGGACAAAAAGTTTCAGCTGAGAGCTTTGTTGAAGAAAAAAACCAGAGGGCAGACAGTTAATTAAAAAAAAATAACTAAAATGTAACAGCCATTTCCTTTGAGTCTGAATAAGCGATTGGTCATGGCTCAGAGAAGCCACCTGGAGTAACCTGCAGTGCCTTTGCTGTGAGCGTAGGCGATAAGGTGAGCCAGAGGAAATCTGTGCTTATCTGAATCCGTGATCTCACTGAGATTACATGTAAAAGTGAGGCCCTGAGCTGCACAGAATGAGCAAAGTCAGGAGGGTAGGGGAGGGTTTGGTCTGTCCTGGCTCCACTCCCTGTCCTGACAAAGAGAGAAACTCAGCTCAGATATGCGTTCATCAGCTGAGAGGTGGGAAGTGGCCAAAGGCAAACCCAGGCTGATTTGTGTTATTCGTTCACGCACCCGTGAACCTCATACAGAACTCAGTGTAGGGGAAATAAACCTTTTTATTTATTTATTACCTTGATCTGGGGACTCGTGGTTATCTGCTGACCGTCATCTGAGTAAACTGTTTCAGTGTAGTCCCCAGTTAACAGATGCCTGCAAAGATTAAAGAACAGTTATTATTCAAATAATGGTAGTCATCTAGAAATGAGACTATTGTGTAACGAGTGAAGCATTTAAGGAATTCAGATGATTACTCAGGTTATGATTAGTATCAAAAGACAAGGGAAGAAAAGCACCTGGGTGGGGAATTCTGCCTGTGTGTAATTCTTACTCAAAAGGACGTTTCTAAAATAAGAAATCAATTAATGTCTACTTATTTCATTAGTATAAAGTAATCTCCTGGTAGATCTGAAAGTAAATATATGACGATATACGTGGCATTGATTCTATTTTGCCCTCCCATTCGGGTAGGTGTTTCCACCACTCCACAGTGGTACAGTTGTGCTCTCTTCCTAGCTCATCCCCCTGGTTATAATGGTGAAGATATGGGTCAATGGGAAAGCTGCCTCGTCTGCTCCTACATGCACGTAGCTATGTGTGCACACAGAGACACATTATGGTATATAGTTATCATGAGCTGATTGTAATACCACTGTATTTACACAGCCATTAGAAAAGTGCCTATTAAAGCAGACTTGTTTGATACTGTGTTAAATGTTGTGGTGCAGCCAGCAAGCAGAAAATAGTAGCTGGTTTTGTGTATTACACTACTCAAAGTTCAGGAGAGGTAGTGCTACAGTAGCAGGTACTGGAAGCCTTGTCTGAGGACTGCTGCATTCCCCATTTTTTCCCCATATTTGGAAGAGCTTATAGAGCTAACACAGCCCCACTTCTGTGGATTTTCCTCTTGTTCTTCTCCATAGCTTCTATCAAAACAGAACAAATAAGTATAACCCAGAGACTACCCATAGAGAAGAAAACATCTTATTTGTA
This sequence comes from Bambusicola thoracicus, assembly GCA_002909625.1. Taxonomy (NCBI): domain Eukaryota; kingdom Metazoa; phylum Chordata; class Aves; order Galliformes; family Phasianidae; genus Bambusicola; species Bambusicola thoracicus. The sequence goes on along the minus strand of PPHD01004623.1, from coordinate 11,180 downwards.
ATGAAGGTATTATGTATTCCATTGATTTAGCCATCTTGAGAAAAACAGGACAACAGTCATAGAATCAGAGTCATGGAATCACTAAGGTTGGAAAATACCACTAAGATCAGCAAGACCAACCCCAACCGACCCCCATTGTGGCCATAGAATCATGGAAACATTAAGGTTGGAGAAGGCCTCTTAGGTCATCAAGTCCAACCATCAACCCACCCCCCACCATGCCTACTAAACCATGTCAAAATCAGCAGTACAGACAAGTCATTCTATCACAGTAACGGCTTGCAGAGCCACATACAGTGAGGAATAATGTTTAAGGAAAAGGTTGTACTGAACATACTTGTTTTTTTGTAGGTGCAATATGACTTCCTCTCCGTTGGCTTTGATTCCGTATTCCAGTGTATCGTCATATTTTGTCTGTAAACATATTTAAGTGTTAGAATATGGACTTTTTTAATTTCTGGCCTCACCATGAGTTAGGTGGCTGTTGAGTTGCCAGCGGTGTGCTTTTCCTTCTCTTTCCACCAAAAATAAGCACTCTGGCAGTTATAGAACAAGCAGAAGGTTGTTTTCTTTCATATTTTTTGGTTAGATGACCAAATCTAACTTTGCCCATCTACCAGCGAACAAAAAGCAGAACTTCTCTATTTCAGTACCTCTTCTCCGCTTCTTTCTACATCTCTTTTATGTACTGTGTGCAGTTTCCGAGGATAAACTATTTCATATTGCTCAACTCCAGGTAATTTCTTTCTTGCACTTCCTAGGGAGAAACAGATGTATATTTATGAAAGCACAGTATTAACTTACTAAACACCATATTTCGTGTTTGCCAAGACTGCCTCTTTTGGGCTGTATAGCCACTCATTTCTGATCTATTCTCTGCTATGGCACATGCTCATCTGCTCTTAAGCAGCCCCCCACAGTGTGACCTAATGTTTCTTACAATCTGTGTTTTAGCTGAGTTGCCATCCCTGGCAATTTATAGAATGGAACCCCAGAGGTTGGAAAAGACCTTAAGACCTCCAAGTCCAACCTCACCATGTCCACCGGCTAAGTCCCTCAGTGCCACATCTCTGCAGTTCTCAAACACCTCCAGGGATGGTGACCTCATCACATCCCTGAGCAACCCTTAAATGAGGTTTGGGAAGGGGCGGATCCTGGCTTCAGCCCTTCCAGTCACTCAGGTGCATTGCATTGCTCCCCTGGGCTGGCCCTGCCTTCCCACCAGGTGCTCAAGCACTGCTTCAGGTTGTGAATTACCATTTCCACTATACTGGCCTACAAGTTAAGACAGCCTCTATAAAAGCAAATAAACTCACACAGTTCCCCACAGGTTTCGAAGAAGCCTAGATTTCTCTTTTAGAAAGCTTTCAAGCTAATCTTTTTGCCTAAATACTTCCCAACAGTACCTCAATACAGTGCTGATGAACACTGTTTCGTTCTGTTGTATGCTTCCAGGCATGAGTGAGTAAGGACAAAAAGTTAATTAGCGGCATGATTTGCAGGGGTGGTCAGCACACATTGCATCATTTGAAGTTAATGATAGCAGCTGGCATACAGCACGTGGGGAAAACAGGGCTCTACAAGGGATGTGTTGCTTTCCAGCAAGGCAAAAGGAGGTCTGTTTGCTCCATAAACTCTTTAATCTCCTACCAAGGGTCATTTCACCTGAATGGAACATTCTTGAAGGCTCAAGCACAAGAGTTTGCATTTAAAAACAACACTAATAAAGAGAGAGTGAAACTTCTCTTTTAATTATCTGCCTCAAGGCCAAAGTTTTATAACACCCGGGCATCCAATTACTGTAATTTTCTTTAATCTCTGCAGCAACACAGTATATTCTCATGCAGATTGTCCCAGTAAAATCAATAGATTAATTCAACATAACTCATTTATTTGATTCAGCCCTTTCAAAAAGTAATTGCAGAATAAACCTGGCTGTATCTGAACTAAACTGTGTGCTGTAGAGGATGCCGTGGTATAAAGGTAATAAACTCATGAGCTTGAAGTATGCTCTCATGCTCTGATCAGTGTAATATTGTACGCCTCTCAGAACTGAGTGCTGTGCTCTAATTTTATCTCCCATTCTCTCATGGAGACTCTTTACAGGACTGTCTGTAGCACAGGCAGCTCAAGCCTAGGCTGGATTTGAGTAAAGACCCAGAACTAAACTTCTCTTTCCCCTGCAGAGGGATGCAAGTAGTGTTTCAAAGCTAACAAGTCAGCTTTGTTCTGGAACAAATAGTTTCTTAGAGGCATTATTTTGATCAGCTCACTATATTGTCTTTGTCTGGTTTCATCCATTGTCCTAAGTCAGTAAGCCTAAGCCTTAAGAAAGAAGGAAATTCCTTGGGCTTTCTATAATAGCTAGAAAAATTGCTAATAAAGAACAAATAATTAAGTAATTTTCCGAGAGCCTAACCCAGGATGACATGTCATTAGTGAGGACTTCAGTGGTAATGAAGATTTACTTTTGTCGAGGAACAAACCATTCACACCTACAGCATTAATACTGGACATGTTTTCAGATACCCAGTGCAACCAGCGCAATCAGAAAGACACTTGACAGAGAACAAATTGCATGTCTAATTAGGTGTACAAAACCTGTGCCAGGCTCTGAGAGGATCTGTTCTCTGTTGACATGAATTGAATGAAACGATGCACATGGGGAAAAAAACGTGCAGTGCATTAAGGTTAAGCCTTATGAACTTCTCAACTCATAAGCTGCAGTAAGGCACAGATAGTAAAGGTGGTAACTATTTTAGTTCAGGTAATAGAATTAATTGAATTCAAACACAGGTCTTTTCTTCTATGGCCAAAATAGTGTCATGTAGTACTTTGTCCCAGTTGGATCAGTTCTCTGATCACTTGCAGATGAAATGCTTTCTTAGTTGGCTCACAAAACTGACCTGTCTGTGGTCTGTAGCCAATCTATGGTGTGCTTTCAGACAAGTCAGTATTTCCCTAACTAGATAATGTCTTTGAATGGAAAGAGAAAAGGAAGCAAACTCCTAACTTCAGTAATAGCATTTTCTTCAGTGGCTTTAATTCAACGGTCTTCATTATTATCCACAAACTAATGATTAAAAATGTATAAAAGCTATACAAAGTCATCTAAGATTATCCTTAGTTACCACTGAAAAAGGATTAAAAAGGGGAGGGGAGGGAAGAGAAGGGAGGGGAAGAGAAAGGAAGGGAAAGGAAGGGAAAAAAAAACATACCTTGATGGAGAAAGCATAGCAAAACAACAAAAATGAGAATGACATTATTCATCTCAGTTGCAGTTGTCTAGCAGTGGATTCCTTGCTCTAGGAAAGCTGAGTTCCCGTCTCCGTGCTTTGAGCAGTTCCGTCTTGTGCAGTGTGTGAGAGGGAGTGAGTTGTGCTGCTTATTCTTGTTCCTATATGAGGAAGTGTTTACTAAAGGTGTTGCACAATTTTCAAGTCACAGAGAGTTACAGCAAGCGGAAGTTCCTGCTGCACAGTTAATATCACACGAGTTGTGATCGATTACTTCTTACTTAGAAGTTCCCCGAAACTGCTCATCCAAATGGAAGATGGGAGATCGGAGTTGTGCTAATGTTGTCTTCTTATAGTCTGGATGGTGAAATGGTAAAATAGAAGCAAGTGCTCGCAATACAGGACATTGTGTGGCATGCCACCCTGTGAGTGATGATCACTTTTTCAGCTCAGGGACAGAACCTGGCAAGCAGAGGGCACTGCTGGTGGCTCAGGGAATGGGAAATTTGCAGGAGGTTCAGGATGAAGCAGGTGCTGAGGCTGCAGGTGCAGATGTTTTGGTTTCTGCTGATTGCCCCTTGATCTGTACAGAACGGGAGAGTTCAGAGCACCAGTATAGGCAATTCTGTGACTGTGAATCATATCTGTATTATCAACATTAAATGTGCCCTATTCTGCCTCTTCTATTTGTATTAGTAATGTTTGCTTTGGGTTCATGTGACAGACATCTGACTAAAGGGGGCTGTAGTCAAGTGAGAAATCAAGGTGGTTTCTGTCAAACCCTGTTCTAAATGTCTATGCTAGAAACTAATCACACAGGTTGAATAATAGGGAGAATTTCTTCTCTGAAAGAGGGGTCTGGCATCGGCACAGGCTGCCCAGGGAGGTGGTGGGCTCACTGTCCTTGGAGGTGCTCCAGAACCGTGGAGATGTGGCACTGAAGGACATAGTATGTGGAAATGGTGGGATGAGTTGAGGTTGGACTTGGTGACCTTGGAGGTCTTTTCCAACCTTTATGATCCTATCATTCTATAGTAGAGCACTGAATTTTGAATATGTACTTTCCGCTTAGAATAAGAACACTTGCTAAATCTCAGGATGTTCTGGGACAGTTTGGGAGCTGCCAACAAATAGCTTACCGTAGAGATAGAATCTTACCAATTAAGAACAATTTATGTCTAATGCTGATTGAAATAAATGTGTAGATAGGGCTATTTCATAGTAAAACTTGATTCTAAGACAAGAGCCTGGTTATTTGCTTCTCTTTATTTTGTTTAGCCTTTACAGTGAGGTAAAGTGATTGCATAATGGATGTTAATAGCTGCTGAGTAGGAGCAGGAGAAGAGTTTATTGGCAGGAAGATGGGCTGAGAGAGGAAAAGGACATCTGTTTGCTAGAGCCCTGCTAATAAGACTCAATCCTCTGCTGTAGGAAATGGGAGTTCTGGTGAGCTGTAGCAACACAGTCAACATTCAGGTCAATATTGTCCTTTTTTCTCCCTTTTCTAGACTGTCCTATCTCCGTGGTATGGCTGACACCTGATACTCCAGGAACAGGAGTGATTTGGTGGAAGCTTTGGTGGCACTGTCTTTGGGGTTCTGTAGCTTGGAGACACAGTGAGCTTACTTTGCTTGAAGGAAAGCCGCATTCCATGCCAAGCCATGTCATCAACCCAACTTATGAAAGAGTGCTTCAGGCAAAGAATTCATGTCTAATTGTTTGGCCATACCCTCAACAGGGTGCATGTCAGTTGCAGAGAGCATCACAGAGGGTCTGTGTAATTTAATTGGTAATTCTTACTTAAGTGCTATCTGCTTGATTAAAGGGAGCAAATGGAATAGGGTCGTGCGAATCCCTCCCATGTGAGATTAAAATGAGTATTAAAAGTAGAATGATGGTCGTGTTGGGGCACTAGGCTGAGCTCTTCTGCTGCCTTGTCCTCAGTCTAGGTCCCTTTGAAGTAGGTCTGCAAACATGTTAATGTACCTTAGCAGAATTTTCAGGAGTCTATAAACAATGTAGGTGTCTGTTTCATCTGCGCTTCAATAGATGAATGCTCAACCACAGCACTAAGGAACACTCATACAACCCCTGCAGCTGTAGATAAGCAGCTGAGAGATGTTACTCTGTTCTTCCCCGTATCTCCATCTGCTCCATTCTGCTTTTGCCCCATCTAACCCCTTGCTTCAGCAAACAGCCTGCTTCTTAGCACAGAGCAGTGTCCGCATCCTGTTCCTCCTGGGAGAGCTCTCAGGGAAGGAATGTGTTATTTCACACTCAGCTGCCGCAGGACCAACCATGGCCCTATTGCTTTAGCTAAACTCGTAACCTGCCTTCCGCCTTCCACCATTTTCTTCTCTCACAGCTTCAGCCCAGGCCAGCTTACAGATTATTTTTCTCAGGCATACAAACAGAACCATGTGGCTTCTGCATCTGCATTCCAACCCTGTGCTGCTGTTTGCTCCCTCTGTCTATTCGCAGTGGCATTCCAGTCTCCCCACAACCTCTCTGTGCCAGCCCAGGCTCTTCCCCTCCATCTCCAGAGCTGATCCAAAACCCATTGAAGTCAACAGAAGACCTTCTATTGCTTTCCAAGGCCTTTGGATCGGCTTTACAATTCCTCTTTAAAGCCTACTCTTTACATAAGGCATTTTCTTGTGCTCTGTTGTGTCACACATTCCCAAGGTGAATTATCCTCCATTTCCTCAGCTTTCAGCATTTTGTCCTTTCTTTCTGGGTTCTGCTGAAGGACGTAATCAAATAGCTGCCTTAGGACATAATCAGATTAGGCTGCTAATCAGAGTAGCTGGAAAAATTTCCTCCCTTCCAACTCACGTGCAGCACTTGGCTAAGGTTGTACTTTAACATAAAGTAAAATGCCTTCACCTAAATTGTAACCGAAACTAACACAGCATCAGCAGAGTTATTTCTTAAGAAGCTCTAGTTAGATCACCAACTTTCATCTGATTCATCGCTGCAAACTTCTTACATCTCTGCCATCCTCTGTGCCTTAGAGAAGTTTACAGACATACATGGTATGCTCCAAGCATCAAGTTTCTTCCTTCTTCTTTTCTTTTTTTTCCTTTCAAAATAAGTGATGAAAAAACGTTACTTCATCTTCCTCTTTACCCTTGTTTGTTATCTGCATTTTGCTTCATTTTTCTGCATCATCATAATGTAATATATAAAGCAGTAACCTAAGGCAGACAGTAGGCAGCCAAGCCGACGTACAGGAACTTCCAATATATTTCTCAAGATGCAGTAACTGTTCATAATTTCACATCATGACGTAAGGTGCCTTTCCTGAAGGTTAGTACTTCTCAGAAAGTACACATGTCCCCATTTCTGGCTGCGCCATGTGTTGTGCAGTTGTATGTATGTGCATGAGCTGCTTAACGTCCACCATCTGCACTGCATGAGTGGCAATGCAAATCATTGTGAAGTAAGCACTGCGGTCTTCGTTCCCTTTGTTTTTTTTGTATTGTTTATACTTGTAATACGTGAAGTTTGGCTCCATTTTTCCAGGGCTTGGGGGAATCTTGCATGCTACGGCACTGTTCTTGCAGGGATACATATGGAGCTTAGCACAAGGGCAGTGGGTGGCTCAGTTCCTAGAACAGAGTTCTAGAAAGAAGACCTCCCCAAGGCTGTGGGTAGACTTACTAGGCTGTTTTAAACCTCTGAAAGGCCATGGGTGTGCATGACTGAATATCTGTGTGCAAGAATGATGCCCTCCTCAGACCTCCACAAGGCAGATCTCCTTTCTGCTCATCCATGCTTTCCTCCTTCGCTCCGTGTTGCCCATGCATTGCACCTGCCTGCCCTGCCACAATCAAGCCTTTCAGTTCACTGCTTTCAGTCCTGGGGAATTTGGAGAGAGTTGGCAAGACATATGGCTTTATTCTGGCAAACAAATAAAGGGGAAGCAGAACTATTTTACCTGGATGACCTGTCACAGTGCCTCCAGTCTGATGGACTCCAATTGCTTCCCACACACATAGAGTACATAGTGAACATTTTATTGAGTCATCTCATCCCTCCACTTGAGGCAAAAACTTGAACAAAGAAGCAACTGTCCAACCTGAGCTACCTCTGTAGCAGGAGATTTTTCCTGGCATAGGGAAGCTGATGTAGTTACTGACAAAAAGCTCCCAGTGTGGACATGGCTGTCCACCAACCAAGCTGTGCTTTGGACCAGCAGAGCAAAGGTGCCTTCTGTTTGAGTGAAATGAGCTCTACGGGTGCAGACATGGCTGTGTCCACATAAGGATGCCATGTCAAGTATGGCAGTTTTTTGTTACCCGAATTAACATCTTCATGTGATATAGACAATGTGTATCAAGTAGCGTAGGCCTTAATAGCAACTGCAGTTCATTTATCTGTAGCCAAATCCTTCTTGACTCAGTCTGCTGCCTTAAAAAATGGGTGGGTTTTGTTCATTTTTAGTGGCTGCCTTTTGCCTTTTAAGGCCTGACCCTAACAAAGAACTTCCCCCAAAGCACCTTGGGGTTGCTCTGGCTTCTAACAAGCAAATGTTCCAAGACTGCTGGGAAGGGAGACTGGTGAGAAGGAGAGCTGTCACACGCAAGTTGCATACCGTCTTCTGATGACTTCCTCATGGAAGTGCTTGCTGTAATGAATGCATCACAAAATGACATTTGCCTTTTGTTTCCTGTGCTTACCGCTTCCCTGTTTTTGGCATGACTCTCAGCCCAAGAGAATGACAATGGTGGCATTGTGCTTCTCCCTCAGCTAACCCTGGAGCATTGGGAAAGACTGTCTGCTTACACAACACCTCTGCCCCCTCTCTGCTCAACCACAGTCTTCTGTAATTGTCTATAGCCTTGCTCATCTTTTTTTTAGGCTGTGATGTAGCAACAGGCACTGGCTGTGAGTGACCCCTGATATTCTTTCACAACATCCTTGCAAGGTGAATATTTTCCCATCTTACAAGTGGGAAAACCTGAGCTATACAAATTGGACTGTTTGCTGCGAGCGTCCATCCTCTCTGGTGGCAATCTTCTGCACCAGATGTACACCTTTGGGGTCATATGAAACTGAGCTGCAATGTCTCAGTGAACTATCACTCCCTGAGAGAGAACAGGGACACTGTTTACACTCCGGGTGAGATATCCGTCAGCTGTATTTTTTGTACTGTTTTTATGTGAACGAATATAATGAAAGCAGCAAAGCGAAAAAAAACTCAACGTGAGTTGGAGCATCTGTTGATATTTTGCCTACAGGGGATTGCAATGATAGAATCATAAAATCATTAAGGTTGGAAAAGACTTTTAAGATCCCCAAGTCCTACCTCAGCCCATCCCCGCCATGCCCATAGAATCATGGAATCACTGTGGTTGGAAAAGACCTCCAAGATCACCAAGCAGAACCCCAACCCATCCCACCATGCCCGCTAACCATGACCCTCAGTGCCACATCTCCAGGGTTCTCAAACACCTCCAGAGACAGTGACTCCACCACCTCACCGGGCAGCCCATTCCAGTGCTTCAACAGGAGGTCTTTTCCAACCTTAATGATCCTATGATTCCATACAGTGTAAGAAGAGAGGATGGTGCCAAAAGCCCTCTACGATGTATGAGGGTGCATCATCCTTCTAAGAAGGGAGAACCACATCTAACTATAGCAAGATAGAAAATATAAACGTCTATTCAGCACATCCTCGTCCTGGTAGGCATGAGGCACACAGTGCCTGCCAGCTCAGCAGGTTTCATGAAGAGTCTCAGTACACTCATTGTTGTCATAAAATCCTGATCCCTGGAGTCATGTGAATAGATCACGGTTTCATTTTTCACTCGTTATTATTTTCCTTAAAAAGAAAGCAGTTTTCAGGGACTCAGAGATGCGGAGAAATGTTTGAAAACATGAAGCTGGGCAATGTAAAACTGAGAAAGAAAATAAAAGGAATTCCAAATGTGTTTTCTAAATCTCATGTTGGTGAGTTTTTTGGCTGTTTTTTAGGCCTGACCAATGGTTTTGGGTGCTTGAAGCTGGCAGTCTGGAGTCCTGATCCGAGCTCTGAGTTCTCCCCTTTTCCAAAGACATCGAGAGCCACAAAAAGACAAAAGATGAATTAAGGCATGTATTTAATCATACTTTACAGATCAGATACTGCTTTAAAGTGCTTGAGTCTAAGGACTCAATGTCTCTGGAAAGTCTGTGGTGGCACGGTACAGCACTGTAGTCTGATTTCAGATCCCCTAAGGGTCATGGAGACATCAGTTCTATCAGGAGAGTTCCTAGCTCCAAATTGCAATTCAGTAAACAGGGATCTCAGCCCACCAGCTGCCTTTTTTTTATGACCAGGAACTCATTTTGCATGCACATGTTTCTCCTGCCATCCTCTGCATGCCCATGAGTGCACTAAACACAGTGGAGAGAGCAAAGGCAAAGTCTGGTGTGGCTGTACAGCCCTGCCCGGCTGTTTGCTTACTTCACGTGCTATCATCTTCCATCAGATAAGCCTGTGGCTGTGTGGTGGAACATTTCCAGGCATAAATCAGCCAGAAAACGTGAGATCACAGGCTGGGAGACAAACAGCAGACCTCTCAGGTTCCTTCTGTCCCAGGTATGTACCTACTCCATCAAGTCACATGATGGGGAACTGGCTGCGATTCCCATGCAGAGATTGCCTTCTAGTTTCCTCCTGCTCCAAGGTGTGCCCCTGACCTGAAGGCATATTTTCATACCTTAGGGCACAAAAGGGATGCGAGGGACAAACAGTCAAGTCCTATAAGTGACACTTCTGGTGAAGTAGTACATTGAGTAGGGCGTGTGTCCCCTCTCCACATCTTTGAACAGAACCAACAAGTCAACTCATTGTCCTCACCTGTCCATGCTCAGCATGTAAACATTCTCTATCTCTTCTTCTTTCTAAGCTGGAACATGTCCAGTTTTTAATTGATGTCATTCAGTCAAAACTTATTTACCCCCTTTTCCTGGTTTCTGTGTGACTTTTGGCCTGTCTGAGTATTTTAATTGGAGATGAAGGAAAGACTGCTTTAAAATTGCATTTGTACAGGAGAAGTTTTTAGCGGTCCGGTTTAAAAAGTACATCTTCTGAGTGCCAACCCAAACACACAGAGGTACATTAAACAGAAAAGGTTCTTTCAAATTATTACCTGCAATAGGTAATATTCTGAAAATTAAATCAAGTAAAATAAACTTCCAAATGCCTTTAATTGAAAGTTAGTACACTTTCAGAATACTGTACAGTTATTAGTTGAGCGCTTTTTATCTGCTAATCCACACTTTCCAGTTATTGTTGCTGGTATAATGCTCAGAAAATAATGAAAACTCTTAATAAAAGAACTAACCTAGTAAAATACTTCAATAAGGAATTCAGAAAGCAGCAACGATGTGCACTTCACCTTAGCACAACTCAGCAACTCTGCATGAAATATTTCATGTTCAACATGGCAGTAGTTCCAAGGCTAACGTCAACAGGCAGTTGCTGAAGAATGGCTCTTGTTGTCATGGTCTTGCCTGATCACAGCTCCCAGCTTTGGTTGGCATTTGGTAGGCTGCCTCTCTTCCTCACCTCTTGAGAATGATGAGTGCATTTTCTGAAGAGCTCTACCTCTTCCCTATGTTCTGTCTGCTGCCAACACCACTGTCCCTAAATGAGCCATTCAATGGCTTCATAGCACCAATGATGGACACCCAGCACGTGTCCTCCACACACAGCCAATGTTGGTCTTGCAGTCTTTGGGTGTAGAGCTCAGTGCTCATGAAGGAAGAAAGACTAAAACAAACAAACCACACACACACAAAAAAAAAACCCTTAAATTCTGCTATTTGACCAAGTGGTCCCTTACCCCTATGAATATTAGCATTGAGAGTCTTGATTTTTGTGTATGTATGTGTAGAAAAGGGAGAAAGGGAATATGCAGGGTATAGAGGAGATTATAAAATCTTTATGTAAAT
>PPHD01004622.1:0-15528 GCA_002909625.1 Bambusicola thoracicus | reverse complement strand
CTTATTCCCGCATCCTCTTCTCCTTACACGGGAGCAAATGACAGATTTTTCTCTTGGGAAAGGACAACTTCTATAACAATAATTTTGAACTGAAGACATGGAAGAAGTATTAATTAGAGATGGAAATCTAACTTGATATTTCAAATTGAGATATACATAGTTGGAGCTATGTATTATTGCACTTCTGCCTCCCTTTCACATCAGGTCATTCCACTTACCACAGATGGGGACTTTGATCTCTTGTCAGATGCTAGCAGCAACAGCCACCACAACTGGGGCATCTTTGGTCCCATCTGGTACCACTTTTGCTCCAAGAAAGAGCACCAGAAGTTCATGGGATCTTTACAGAAAGAAATTATTTCCTGAAGTGTCAATATTTTTGATGAAGCTTTGGCTTTGGCTTTGCCTTGAGGAGCTGACTGCATGTCTGAGTAGTAGCATAACTATGTAAGTAATATTAGGGCTGGGTTTAATTCATGCGCTTACTTGCAGGTGAATGGCACTCTAATGGGAATACAGGTCCATGAAGTCAGGCACACAGCACAGGTGAGAAGGCAGCTCTTCTCTTCTGCTTGGAGTTGCAGGATGGGTGGTATGACAGGGTGCTGGGCAGATCTGAAATGGCAACAGGCAGGGCTGCTGGGCACTGAGCAGGGACCACATTACTCTGTAATGAAGGATCTGAACAAGACAAGACTCATGGTGGGAAGGAAGAAGAGAGAAGTCCCCTTAGCTCCCTGCTGGAATGCATTATGCCAAGCACTCTGTGTTCATGGACAGATGTCCCCTCAGAAAATGGTTGCTGGCTGGAGGCTCTGCTGCTGCTCATGTGTTCCTCAGTGCACCTCTGAGAAACCTGCCTGTGCTGGCTCAGTGGAAAAACAATCACATCTCACATGGTTTGTTGGAACACTGGTTTTGCCCTGGTAATCAGAACTATGGGGACATCAACCACCAGCTTGTGATTATTCAGGGACACTTCAGGAGGGCAGCATTTTTTTCCACAGTACCTGGAATTCAAAGGGTTATGTTTGACAATGGCCTGTATCAGTGCAATATAACCAAAAGGGAGTCCACGCTTGCTCAATAGACGTGTTGAGGAAAGCTAGACAACAACATGTATGAACTGACATAGTCTCCCTCCAGATTTCAATCCAAATTTGGCCTCTCTTCATCCAACCGTTCCTCTGACAATACAGAGATGGGGGCTACCATTCAGCCCAGGGAAGTCCTCCTGGAGTCCTCTCTGCAGTATGGCTTGCCCTTGTGAAGGTCTGGGTTTGATGTTCTAGTAAGTCTTTTCCATCCTTTGACACTGTGATCCTACATGGCCTTGGTTCACATTTCCTCTTCTTCCTGGCATGGAGTCTCCAACAACTCTGCTGCTCTGCCCAGGAGACTGAGTGCTTCTGCCAGGCAGCTGCTCCATGTGAGATCCAACACCAAAGGAGAAGGGAATTTTATTCCCCTGAACAGAAAATGCTGTGTAAGTTCAGGAGTGCCAGGAAGGAATATTCTTGGCTTGTCTTTCATCTGCACTGTAAATGATGTATCTAGTGAGTGGTGAGTGGTGATAGAGAGCTGCATTCAAACCCTAATCAGCCAGAAGTATGGTCACAACCAATAAACTAACGAACCCCTGCAAAGCCCAGCCTCCCAAGAGGGGTCAAAGTCTATTTATACAGAGTGAGAAAAGACTGTGTTTCACAGACCCTGGAACAGCAAAAGCAGGTTATTCTTTGGCTCTTGCTTTCCCTCTGTGGGGCAGGGAGGAAGAACAATTGGCTCCTTCTTCCCTCTTACATAGCTTTGGAATATTTGGGGTTAAAACAGAGCAATTATTCGCTGAAGAATAAATTAGAAAACACTCCACTATCTTTCAGTTTGGCTTGAATTTCATGACTAGCTTGTGTTGGATAAGAAGGGGAGGAATTTTTTTAGAATGTCACAATGTTTTATTTGATTGCGATATCTGTGACCTGAAACATTTGATTTCAGAACAATATTTTCTACTGGACGTGTCACCTTTAAAACAAAGTTAAAAACAGATTTTAAAAAGAGGTTTTGCAATTTCAAAAAGAAGCAGATCTTTTCCTTTGAAGTCAAGGGAACCATTTAATCTCAGATGACAGCTTTTTCTTCTCAAGTAGCTTTGCCAACTTCTGTCTTCCTGGCTGTGTGCTTCATTTTGGTTTGGCAGGAGCTGGCTCCATGATTTCTGCTCCTTTCCTCTTCTCCATCATGGTCTATATCACTCTTCAGACTGAACAGGCCAATGTAGTATAGGTCCTTTTGGATTAGAAAGGAATCCGGAAATATTTTTGGAGAATATTATTTCAATTCATTTATAACAAAACGACTTCTGAAACAAAGCATTTAAGAGCGGAACAGGTAGAACAAAGTAGTGATTTAATGGAGCCCTTAGATTTCATGACTTAATAAAACACACTGAGGATGTTGCAGTGACTCTAAGGTTAGACAGTTTGCCTGTATGAGCCAAGGGAAGGGAGACAGGGATCAAGAAAAATCCTGGGTCACTGCAGCTTTAGTATTCCTGTTTGTCACTGCTGCAGAGGAAGCAACTTCCTCCTGGTGTTTCCCTCTGTCTAGTTAAGGTGGTTTTGTGATAACCCTATGAATACTTTTCAAGCATTGAAGCACCATGAAGCACTCCAATAGCTCTACCTATTTTGTGTTTGGATGACTTACTAAGTTAAGCCTGCTTCTGTAATCACTGTCTCAAAAAACCTAAGCACTTCCTAAGTCCTTTGAGTGTATTATAACAGCGTAGCCCTATAGGGTTGCTGTTGCTTTCACGCTTACTTCACTGTCCTGTTGGACTTGGAGATACCAAAGGTTGTTATTTCTTCACTGCAGTAACTCATTGCATCCTGTTAACGAAGAGTGCTGAGACTTTGGATAACAAAGAATGCATATTTTCAGCACTTGCTTTGGTTGGCAAAATGCACCAATCATCTGATTCCAGTAAATGTGTGCCTGATCTGACTTGTACAGCTCTTCTCTGCAGTCCTGCCTTGTTCCCCTTTGCCTATGTATCAAAACCCTTTGGTTATATCCTACCTCACTGAAATCAGTAGAAAGTCTACTTTCTTCAGAAATCTAAATGGAATCCAAGAGCAATGGCAGTGAAAAAGATACAGGGGAATGACCACATATGAGCTGTAGCTAGAAGACCAAATACGCCAATGGCATTATTAAACCAAGAACTGTGGTTTATCGCTGACAAGTAGAGACGTGATTTTTCATAGGAAAAAATCCACATGTTGGAAACTCAATCTAGACACACAGCCATTGAAAAGCAACATTTTTTTAGAAGTGATGATAAGTAATTACCAGTACTCACCTAGATACATGGTGGAGTTTTCTACTCTTAAAGCCTTAAAATAAAGGTATTTTATTAATATATAAAGCACTGTGTATCCAGTCTTGTTGTTTCCAGGAATTACATGTTGAAATCAGATACGCATGCATAGATCAGAAACTCTAAAGATGCTTCTGTTCTGAAAAACTGAGAGTTGCTTTTTTCCTAAATAAAATCAGCCACATATGCAAATTTTGCTATACTTCTGACTATTAGAAATGGCAAAGATTATTTTCTTGATTGTCAACCTATATATTTTATAAGAAAAACATTTAAGTTCTTCAGGTTTTTTTTGAGCTGGCAGTGCTGTCATGATAGATATTTTGTGAGCACTTCACACACACCACTACAAGGATGGGGAAGAATACTATGGATAGGGTTGAAGCGATAAATCCCCATGACTTCTTACTATTTCCATATAAATAATCATCAATAATTGGGGGGCATCTTCTTTATGGTGATGCTTCAAAGATGTATTTCTGAGTCTTCATTTTGACCCTTTTTCATCTGTAAAATAAACACTTTTGCCAACAGAGTATCCTTTATCTGTTTGATGCCTGACCTTTCAAAAAGAGAAGTCCATTAGGAAATGTGATGCTTATCACATTTCCCTTGCTTCCGTATTATCCTGGAAATTGCAAATGGCCCCCTAATTATTTCTTTATGAGTTAAACGAATTCATTTTCTCATGTGGGGATGGTTCAGTCTGAAAACCCAAGCAGGTGAAATTTTTCTCCTTTTGGGGCAAAAATGGCTTTCTTGAAGAAAATATTAGAACAGTGATAGGCTGTCCTTATGAATATAAAACTAGTCATTTTCTCCAGGTAGAAATTCAATCTTAAATCAGTAGAAATGAAATCATGAAGGCAACTCCTATTTTTCAAACAAAATTCCATGCATGCAAAAATCAAATCTGATGATCAAATCTTGCTGTCTTTTGTCCAGAAAANCTAGATATTTTGTGAGCACTTCACACACACCACTACAAGGATGGGGAAGAATACTATGGATAGGGTTGAAGCGATAAATCCCCATGACTTCTTACTATTTCCATATAAATAATCATCAATAATTGGGGGCCATCTTCTTTATGGTGATGCTTCAAAGACGTATTTCTGAGTCTTCATTTTGACCCTTTTTCATCTGTAAAATAAACATTTTTGCCAACAGAGTATCCTTTATCTGTTTGATGCCTGACCTTTCACAAAGAAAAGTCCATTAGGAAACGTGATGCTTATCACATTTCCCTTGCTTCCGTATTATCCTGGAAATTGCAAATGGCCCCCTAATTATTTCTTTATGAGTTAAACGAACTCATTTTCTCATGTGGGGATGGTTCAGTCTGAAAACCCAAGCAGGTGAAACTTTTTCTCCTTTTGGGGCAAAAATGGCTTTCTTGAAGAAAATATTAGAACAGTGATAGGCTGTCCTTATCAATATAAAACTAGTCATTTTCTTCAGGTAGAAATTCAATCTTAAATCAGTAGAAATGAAATCATGAAGGCAACTCCTATTTTTCAAGCAAAATTCCATGCATGCAAAAATCAAATCTGATGATCAAATCTTGCTGTCTTTTGTCCAGAAAAGGAACCATTAATAAAAAGTCAGTCAATTTATGGCAGACCAGGCACATGAACACGTGATGTTTGGCTCCCCCTATTGGTGGGTTATTACTTGTATGGGAACCCCTTACTTCCCTCTTACTAATAGCAGATTATCAAAATTTCCTCTCCCTACGTACATTATGCACCTGGAAATAGTTTCAGCTTAAACTAGGGTGTTTTGTCCAGTGATTCAACGTAAAGCTATTCCATCCCTCTTGAAACAAATGGATTCCACTCTTGTTTTGCTCCTGCTCTCTCTCTTGGAACTATCTTGCACAAGTTTCTATGATCTGTTGTTTCACGTTATGAATAAATTGGTTTTCTTCACTTTAGTTATCCCCTAATCCCTTTTAGGCATATGATAGTTTTGGAACTTTATACAGTGTCTCTGGTTAATGTACCTCTGAGAAGTTAGATAAGGCTGATCCTTATTTAGCCTGCATTCAGTAGAATTACATTGAGCTATTTTTGGCTGAATGCCCTTTTAATTTTCCAAGCTCTCAAATGGAGTCATTTAAAGTATAAAAATGTATGAACATCTTTCCTCTGAACTAAATGGCACTCTTTTTCTTGGCTTAATTTCCTTTGGAAGTAAAAGCTATACTATGCTTCACTGGTACCAACAATCAGTAATGTAGTGTAGGTTGCCAGACATAAAGAAGAGATAAGTATTTGAATTTCTAGTAGTGTTTTCACGGAATTATCTATATGCAGCTCATATTCTATTCTGAGAACCCATCTGGGCCAGCAACACTAATTGTATTTCTCATCTAAAAGAAAATGATATCTGCTAAATTTGAGGGACTTGTAATCTATATGAATTGTGTATATACTTTTTAAAAAAATCATTGTAAGGGTTAGTATTAATATTAGTCCTAAACCTGAGAATGCCTTGATGATGCAATATTTGCACTGCATAATTTGTTATTAATGGTCCAGCATGGAAAACGTGGCATTTGGTTTCTCTTATTTTTCTCTCCAGGTGAACTTATTATCTCATTTATTCAATACTGGAATAGCAGTGACTTTCAAATAATGATCAGTTCTGGTCTAGGAGGCAACCATGTAAAACCAGCCCAGACTTCCACATCAGAGCTATTCCTTGAATGCACTGAGTCATTTCTGCAGTCTGAGGACAAAAATAGCTTTTTACTGCTGACACTGCAGGACAGCCAAGAGAGCTTGGAGAGATGGGGTTGGAATCGACTTCTCTTCTGCATCATCTATTTTGAATGAAGTGAAAAATCTTCTTTAAAAAAAAGCAGCGTTTCCTGAAATGTACATTTCTCAACAAACCCCTGTTCCAAATAGCCAAACTCTTCCTCTGCCTTCCCTTTTAAAACTCTTGTTCACCAGCTGACTTTTCTCAAAGTCCCTCTGTTTCCCTTGAAGGAAGCTGCTTGTACTATTTTGTTTTTATAAACCCATGCCTATTAATATCTCAATTTTTTTTTCAACAAAACCAATAGTAAAATTCTGCTGACCAAGCCAGCTTAGACAACTTTTAGAGAAATACTGGTTTTGGCAACTTTCAGAGGGGATATGCAGAAAGTTCCTCAGGTTCCAGAGCTGAAATACTCAGTACTCATAACTCACTAAAAAAAGTCCCCAATTATTAATCTTGCCGTCTTCCTGTGTATTGACTGGCTGAGTGCTTGCCCAGGTTGGAAGGAAATGAGGAACTCTGGCTGGTAGGGTTTGCTCTGCCACTCTGGGAGGTGCAGGAATGTACAAGTGATCAGGGCACTTTGCCACTGCAACTCACACACTGATAAATGCTTTCATTCAGAACTGCTGCTTGGTCTGCATGTGTGGGAGCAATGAACCTGTTCTTACCCTGTCTGTCTGGGATGACTGAGGGCAATATGAGCGTCACACATTGCCTGCACTTACAGCCCTGCTCTCACCAGGTACATTTTGTGTCATCGGGACCAGAAGCCTTAGGAATAAGGTATTTTTTCTCACCACCTTTCTGCTACACATTGTCTCCAAACACTCTTCTCAGTGAATACTTAAGACGTAAAGCAGAACGGTGTAGCTGAGCAGCTCCTGAAACTGGGAGCACCCAGGACTGGGAGTGCCAGAGCAGACTTTGAATGGGCTGTGATGAATGGTCCCAGTGTTAAGCACCTAGTGCATGTCATGGGGTCTTTCTGTGCCCCGACCTAAGAACATTTCTAGTGCTCTTCTGAGAGTCTGTGTGTGTAATCAGCAGTATGTATGGGTGGGAGGTGAGGCTGTGTCTCTTTATATACTACTTACTTGTTTTTACCCACTTCCTAAATCCTTCACCAGAGTCTCAAGGGATTATTCGTTTCATATAAAGCTAATAACTTGTGTATCTTTCCAGTATTTAGGTAAGTGGAAAAGAGCCCATTTTCCTAATCTCAATGGCATCTAGATAGTATTTTATGGATTTTATCATATGGAACTAATATTTCAGTACATTTCAGAGAAGACTCTGCTTAATGCAATCCAGCATTGCTGATTGTACTGGCCAATTTTTACAACATTATGAAACAATTAAGATGATACATATGCAATATGAATATGGCATAAGTAAAATATGAGCTGAGCAACATGATAGTGAGCAGATTTATTTATGGGATGCTTTTTGCTGGATACTTGACTGAACGAAGAGGGATGGGGACAAAAGTATTGGGAAGGTGCTTCTCTGTAAGCCTGAGACCCATGTGTACAGCACATTCAGCTGACTGCATGCAATAAATGCGGGATGGGATGGCCAGAAGAGACATCACTGTGCACAGGTCCTAACAGTTGTCCCTTCTGCAAAGCCTTGCTGAAGTCCTACAGAAAATCCACAGGAGAGCAGCAGTTTTGCCCTTCCTGTCCCATCTGTATGCTGATGCTAAAGACATAGATATTGCTTAAAACCTTTGGTTGGTGTTACGCTATTGGATTTACTCATAGAGACCTGCAGGTTTGTTGGGCTGCAGGCATGGAGATGTGAGAATGAAACTGTCCTGGGAACATTTCTGAGGGTGGTGGAGAGCAAGATGTCCTGTGAGAGGAGTGTGTGGGCACCACCCTCCAAATGCTGGGCTCAAAGGAAGAACAGACATAGACAGTGTGTTTGCTGGTAAATTATTTGAATAAAAGCTGATGATGAATCCCTTGTATGAGCTCTGCGCAATAGTTTTAGCATTACAAGACCCTTCAGTCCCATGCATGGTGCCTGGCAAGAATTTGTCATCAATGGTCTCATGGCACTGATCCTGCGACTGCTCTCCTGAAGGCACTGCTGCTGATATTTCTGCAGCTTTGCAGCAATCTCATGTACCGAAGTCCTACTGCAGCCTCTCCTCCTCTCCACCTTTGCTGTGTGGGGGTCTTGTGGGACTCCAGCAGTCTCTCACTTCATTTTCCTTTAAGCAAATTACTTCTGCACATTCAGCTGTGGGAGGGGAATGGGATTCTGGCAGCCTTAATGAAGTCCAAGGGTATTTAGGTTCAAGTGATGACAAATGAATGTAATTAATATATTAAAGTATGAGTCTGTAAGTACTCCCACCCTCAGAGTAGTTTTGCTTGTTTTTAAAGAACAGTTTCAAAATATAATTCATTATGTGATCTGAGGGGATGTCGAGCCAATTTCCACTTGGATCCACATCCTCGAGGACTGTAAGGAACGTGTTATTCTGCCTAGCACCAGGGATAATGCGTGCTTCTCAGGCTGAATTCATATGAATTGCTTTCAAGTAGCAGTACTCAAGTGAGCATCTGGTTGGACTGAAAACTCCAGAGAATGCATCTCCAAAGGCTCAGGCACATACGCAGTTGGATCTGTCCTGGCTCTTCCTAGTAGTCACTGCTTTCACTCAGATGCAGTTTTTGCTTTGAAAATACTTGCCAGCACTGCCAGCTGTGGCAAAAACCACAATTTCTGTCCAAGGTTCATAGCTTTGTATTTCAGAGATACGATCCACACTACCTTGTCTACTTGAGAACCTGGCCAAAAACATCTGGGTTTTACCACTTTGAGACCCAAACATTGTCCCAGTGGCTGTATTCAAAACTTCAGCAGAATTCTGGAAGTGTTGAGGATTTGGATTTCTCTTTAGATGTCTTCAGAAATCTTTTTTTCTTTGATTTTTAGGATTGGTTGTGGTCTTTATTGAACTTCATTGATTTTTGTTGTTTGCCCCTTTGGTTGACACATTTACCACCTTAAGAGAAAATATGTTTGGGTTGCACAAAATATTTTGCCGAGAGAGAGCTGACACGCCTACCTTTTACCTTTCTAGGTTTGTCTTCTATTTCATGGGTCTTGGGTTGTTCAGCTCACGTGATTCAGAGGATGAGCTGGAGCAGGATTCTAATCCAGGCTGCCTGAACTCCCCCTGACTACCTCAGTCTCCAGAGATACATTGAAGAGGCCATGCAGAATGGTGTTTCACGCTGATCAAACATCTCCCCAGGAAGCTATGAAACAGCAGAAAATCTCTTTGAATTTACTCAGTCATCCACATGATAGGAAACATTTCCCAATGATTTGGAAAAACTATGACACAGCAAAGCAAAATTGTTTAATATATCTATAGGCAATAGGAAGTCTCTATATAGGGAGGCACTAAAGAATTAAGAATCCAGTGAAAGAGTTCAAAACCAGGAAGGATGAAACAATTACTTTTTAAGAGGCATATGGTATTTTAAAACCTATTCCATGTTACATGTATATGCCATCTTGACTCAATCTTTCATTGGGAACTATTCAGCTGGATTACGTTTGCACACAAAACTACAGACTGGAATAGGTGATGCAAATATTTTAATTAAGGCTTCTTAAAGTATATACAATGCAAAATACAAATAACCGATAGTTGTGCATGCAGTTCACATGGTCAACCAAACAAAAAAAATTAGAAGTCCTCCAAAACTTCCATCCACCATACCATATGTTATGTGCAAATACTTGTTATAATGTCACAAGTGCTTTAAACCACACAACTCTCCAACTGAAGTCTCTGGTTCAATTAAAGTCTGAAAATGCCCCAAAACAAATAGCTACAGTGATTTCAGTAAGGAAATCAACACTAAGGAAAAGCTCCCTGTACAGTAATAATCATACTATATCTCTCTGGTCAGTTGTAAAAATCATGATTTTTCATTTCCCGATGAAAATTAAAATGCTGAGTTCTGAGGAGTGCACTTACAGTCTAATAAAATATTCACTTTGACTTGTAACAAAAATGCACTCAATTTCTGAAAAACATGACTTGGTACCAGTCTATTATTTATCCAGAAAGAAGTATTGGAAAGCCTTTGTAGTTGAGATGGCAGGTGTCTTCATAACATCTAGGAGTCAATTGAAATGTACAGACCAGGTACAGGAGCGATTCTGTTTCTAATTACAAAAAATATATATCTACAAGAGTTTGGTTAGGGCTCCATAAGGCTATAGCCCTTAGTATGACTAGCCCCATGGTGCTGCTTGCTGCACTACATGACATGAGTGAGTAGTGACCATGCAGCTGCATAACCTCTCCATCACCTTCCAGATGAATGTGGCTTACTCTACCTCCAAGAAGAGGCCTTTTGTAATAGTTCTGCTGCTGAGTGTGTATTCAGCGTGCACTTGGACTGTGCTGACCCCTCACCATCAGCTGCAATAAGTAGGCAGCAATGTTTGCCACATCTAGACTCCAAATGGCACGAAAGAGCCATGGAGAGGCACAGCACAGCTTCCTACGTCTTTGCTGACTAGAGAGTAACTCAAGTTATAGTAGAAGATTCATAAAGAAAATGAAATGTGTAAAGTGAATTGGGTGGAGATCTCTCCCAGGCTGCATGGTGCTTTCTTTCTGGTGCCTTTGAGCATATCTATTTGGAGACTTTCTGTGCATGCCCCAGGATGATTTATTCTCCTGTCAGGATCTGTTCGGTCAGACTGAATCTGGACACCAGTGAGGTTTGTGCTGACTCTGCCCCTCTGGAGCAGCCCTAGAAATCCCATGAAGGTAAAACCCAGCTGTAGTCCCAGTCAGACCATGGCTGGCATCCAAGGGATTGGGTGCTTGCAAACAGCACCAAATATTCTTCCAACAGCTGTACAATGCACCTTCAAACATCTACATGCAAAGCCCAGAACAAACCACATTCTCTTTCCGCTGTGGTGGTACAGTGAACGGTTAAAACTTCACTCTGCAGCTCTTATACAGATGCCTGGTTATTTATAAATTTTCTGACTGATAATCAACTGAAGAAGTAATATCAGAAGCCAAAAAGGTGCTGCAAAGACCAGCCCAGGATATGTCACTTTGCTTCAAAGGGCAGTGTGGATCTGTGCGGCACCGGCACAACTCAGGGGTCTCTGCTCCACAGATAGGATTGGCCCAAACCAGATGAGCAGAGACATCTGACCTATTTGGAACAAAGCCAGTTGAAGCAGTCAGAATAGTCAGTACTTGATATTAAATTAGTCCTCTCTGAACTGCACAAACAGTCTAATTTTGAGGTCTTTCCTCCAACATAAAATGGTCTGTGAATGACTCAGGTACTTGCCTTTCCTGTTATAGTGGAATAGATATGGCAACTGCCTAAAGGAGAGATGACACACTAAATTCTGTTTTTTTATACAGTCATATCTTTCAAAATATTAAACTTTTCTATTGATAGTGTTCTCCTGCTCAGGTTTTGTTTCTGGGCAGTTTATCAACGGAGGCTCAGAGTAATATTGCGTCATGCAGAAATTCTACTTCACACACTGATATGGATTTAGCTGTATTAGAGAAAGTGGATAAAACCTGACTTTGCAGCCTTCTGAAAGCACGCCACCTTGTAAGCAACTGTGTCAATGGCCTTGCTTAATCAGATTATTATATAAGTTACCACATTGCTGATTTGTCAGATTTTCCAACTTCCTCTACTTCCCCTTGCCTCAGAGAAGGGCGGTGCAGAATTTGGTCCATTGACTTGGGTTCATCCAAGGAGACTGACTCACCCAAAATGCCCAGGTTTTCCAGAGCAAAGCCTAATCTGCAACCATACTCAAGCCCTCCAAAACAACTTCAGATTCGTGTGAGTTTATTATTCTGTCCTCGAATATTTCCCAATCATCCTTTTTAGATATATAGCAAAATGTTTCCTAAATGAACTCTAAGCCAGGACATGAGCCTCATTCATTCGTGTGCTCTTGGCTTCATGCAAACAACACTAGCTCTGTGGTTATGTGAAACGGACTCATTTATCACCGAAAGTGATGGTGATGATACCACCACCCTGTATGAGTGTCAGACGCTTCACAGCTGTCTGATCAGACAGATTTCTCGTTCCTCTGGCAAGGCTTCATGAAAGGCACAATGCTACAGATGAAAGGTCAATTTTATATAATGGATGAAAACAGTGAGTAGCAGATCAAACTAGTTTTCTGGTAAACGGGGCCATTACTTTCCAGTAAATAATGTCATGAATTACTTGATGAATAACACAAGCTATGAGATAAAGAAGATACTCATTAAGTGATGGAAAATTAGGCATTTCTATGAACTCAAATATTCCTTTAGTTTTCTTTCCACTATGATCTAGTCCTTGAAATATTCACTAACAGGTCATTTTTGCTAGGCTAACTAATGAATTCTGTGTAAGAGTTTAAGCTCAATCTAGGGAGATAGTACTCCTTAAGCAGTATTTGCTTTCTGATTTATAGGAATGGGAGATGATAGAAGGGGTGCAACCTCTCAGGAAACACCCTTTCCAAGGAGTACACTAAAAAGACCCTGGGCATCCCCTTGCGCTCCTGACCTCACTGACCCTCCTTACCACTTGCATCACAGCCATTTTAGGCAACCATTACAATTTCTGCTCATGAGTCAAAGCACCTCCCCTGTCAGCAAGTGCAGGGAGAAAGTTGCTTTGTAGAGGTTGGAGGTTTTTATGTGGCTTTACTTGCAGCAAAGCTACAGTTGGCATGTCTGCTAGCCAGTACAACAAACAGAACCATCCCTTCTGCAGTGAAAAGGAATTACTAAAAAGAGAAAAAGATGAAAGATTTCCAGCCTAAAATACTCAATTCTGTTGTATTTACAAAAGCAGAGAAGACAAAATCAATGGGGATTCTTGCACGATGAACAGGAAGTAATATAATCTGGTCAAATAAGAAAGCATGTTAAAGTAACTGTCTTTCAAGTAACCCCTCAGCAGAACTAGACAAATCCTAGACAGCACTTGCAAGCCATAGCTAGTGGGTCTATGAATGGGAAAAAGAAGCTCTAGAAAGCTCTTCTAGTGGAGGACCATAAATGTTTCCTGTTAAATCTTAACTTGATAAGCTAAGAAATTATAACAAGTAGTTGCCGTGACCTTGAGGAAACTCAACGTAGTAACCCTGCAAGATCCCTTCCAGTTCTTTCTCATCACAAAGCCACTTCATATAAGCGTGTTTTAGGCATTTTATTTGGTCCTTCATAAGCACTGGTGCAACAGAGTTTCTCTTTGCACAGATATGAGAGGAAATGTTGCTGTGCGTGTGCACACATACGTCCTTATGCAAGTCCTTGCAGAGTTCTCTGCATGCCAGGCTATGTCCTGTCCTCTTCTATTTGAAGGCCCAGTCATCCAGAGCTGTAGCAGAAATAGGAATCTGCACATTCAAGACAAGGAATGTAGCACCATGAAGGCCTCTGTCCACCCCTCATGGCTCCACTCGGCCACCTCAACCCTGGCCAAGCTTCTCCATGCTCTCTTGCATGAGTTCACCCCAAAACCAGTATCTTCTTAAGACTTCAGTCACTGAACACTGACCAGTGGTGAAAATCTGTTAGTGAGGAGTGCCTGCCAGAACTTTGTTCCTTGGGCAAACTGTGCTGGAGAGCTTGCCGAGACTCCTTCTCCTCCTCTATCAGACAGGGCTGCAAATCAGACAACGATGTTAATCAGGCAAACAAATATTTATACAATACCATTGACTGTTGTAGCCTAGGGTTGCTGTGGAAAAAAACAACACAGTAAATTTTTATAAACATCTCTTACTGGTGTCCCGTTCTTTAGAAATTACAACACGTTTGCTTTCTAAATTATTTTCAAGGGGGATGAAGAATGAACCACAAAAATACACATTCTGCAATTATAACTCATCTCCAATTTAGTTGGAGGAAGCAGATTTGCAGATATATTTTCATCCAAACTGGCTTCCTTCAATATTTCTGTCTTTTTCCATCTTGTCTGAATAAACAGACACGAAGCACAATAAAAAAGGGAATCTGCTATTATTCATTTCTTCCTTTTGGCTGCTGTAAAGACCTCTGTTTATTGTTTGTTTTGGAATACATAATAGCTTTTCTTCCTCACATGTCTGCTTATTGGTTTCTGCCTTGTCAGTAGATGTTATTCTCAATTGACACACGGTGGATTTGACTGCTGGGAGACCGTCACCAGGATCTGTTTCTGAATCATCTGGAAATCTCTACCTAGAGCTGTGAACAGAAAGTGAGAAGAGCCCCCTACTACTTCTCTTAATGGCACCTGCAGTGTGTGGGGCAATGAGGCCCAGTTCATCACTCACATGCCATGCAGTTCCCACAGATGGGACAGGGCCTTCCTCCCGCTCCTTGGATTGCTGACATAAATGTGACAACTGCCACCAGATTTTCTTTGTCTTTCATCCAGTTTACTTTCTGTAAATTAATTCATCCTCACTATCCACATTCACACTAGTTTATCCTGTCCAGAGGTCCAAGCCTGTGATAGTCCTTTGGGACAGATGCTGTAAAACTTTGCACTCAAGAATAGATGACTTGTGCAGGAAACATCCAGTCTTTCATCTTCTGACTTCCCATGGGGAAAGAGGTGTGTATGAACAGTGGGCATGACAGCCCAGGTCTTGGTCAGTGGCTCATGAGCCAGACCCCTGTGTTCCAGTTCACTGGCATTCTTCACAGGTGCACCCTCGGGCCCCTGGGTAAACCACGGGCAGTGACTGAACTGCGAAAAGGGCATTGAAAAGTGGAACTTGTAAAGCTAGGCTTACCCGAGGAGGTCTGATTGCTCTTACTTGTGCTATTCAGACATTTTAAGAGATGTAATTCTACACTTTGATATTTTTCTCTGAATTACCCTAAACTGTTAAAACTTGAAAACAAAAGTCTTTACCAATCTGGAAACAATATGTATTAAAGTTGGAACATTAATCAGGTTTCCAAGCACCCTCCCAAATAGCATTTAAGTTGAATTATGGATGCGAGCTGCAGCTGTGTTCAAATAAGAATGATGAGCATCATTCCATCCCTCCAGGATGTGACTGCAACTTCATGGTTTTATCACTGAGCTGAAGGGTCATTTCTAATCACTCTCTTAGCAGAAATCAGCCATGGCCAACACCATTTGGAAATGTCACTGAGATGTGGTCTCCAACACCACGTAATATAGAAGTAAAGCCTGGTCTCTTATCTGTCATCAGCTGCAAAGACTCCCATTGTTGGGAATGAGGTATTCAAACATTCATTCAGATATTTAAAAAAAAAAAACAAAAAAAAAAACTCAAACCCAAATGGAAACCATCACCACCAAAAAAAAAAACCCAAACCC
>PPHD01004621.1:0-19508 GCA_002909625.1 Bambusicola thoracicus | reverse complement strand
TTTTTTTTTTTTTTTTTTTTTTTTTTGGACTTCAGCAGTACTCCTCTGTTGCTGCTATTAGGAAAAACTTCTGATTCTGGCAGCTGCAGGTTAAGTCTGAGTGTATTTCAATGATATTTCAATCTTTTGTGCATATTCTCTTACCAGCTTCTCCCAGACTGGAAAGGGAAGAGAGGCAGATCACTCAGTACCTGTGGCACTTGGGATATGACTTTGAGACTATTCATGTGATTTTATTTTCCCCTTAACTGCCTAATGCTGTCCTTCCCCTACCCCTTCCCTGTGAGTTTTCTTTGGCAACTGAGAGGCCTAGTGAGCTTGGAGGGTTTTTCTTCTATTCTGCTGGGTTTTCTTACTGCTCAGCAGACTGGCTCGAACTTTATTGTTATTTTAAATCATTTTCCCTGCTTTTCTATAACTCTCAAGCAAGTGGGAGAATCTTCCAGTGACTTGCCAGGCCAATTTATCCTTCGGTTCAGTCTGAGCAAGCAAAATTTCAGTGTTTTTGAGGAAGTGAAAACGTAGGATTGCCAGGGAAGTTGAACAGTACTTTGGGTATCACCTGATGTGGAAATTCTGATGCCCCGATGTAAAGGTTTTTCCAGCTTGTTTGTAAGGCTTTCTTAGAAGGAAGTAATATCACGTAATTTTTAGATACAATATGCTGATTTAGAATGAGGTGTTTTCTAAACTGGGGCTGCAGCTGTGTAGAGGCACTTGGTTGCAGTAAGCAACTTGCCCTTACCTGGTATCTTTGTTTAGTGTTTTCTGTGCAGTAGGAATATAACACTCTATAATAGCATTGAGGCAAAGCATTTGCTGTTAAATTTTCTACCTTCCATGCAGTTACTAATGGTGGTTATAGTAAACTTCATGCATGTTTATGCAAGCAGCACAGATGGAGCAGGACATTGATCCTATAGTTGGGTGCTTGTGCATAGCCTTCCTGCAACTGGTGATGATCTGATGCTATTGCAAATACAGGCTCGGTGAGACCTAAAGCACTGGCAGCATGTGGGCATATTCAGTTGCCAGTTTACACATAAATCTCCTGGGATTTTCACAGCTGCCTGGCACACACTTTGGCATGCTGAACTGACTGAGGAGAGGGTGATCTCACCTTTGTGGTATGTTCATGTTGATATACCTAATTCTTTAGTAATGTTGTGATTAGACTGAGGTTGTCACATATTCCTTAACATGTTCAGACGAACATGCTCAGAGTTGGCATGCAAGGGAGGGATGTGTAGCCAGGATGCTGGAGGGTGAGGAAAACCTCCAGAAGTTGGATTTCTGCTGGAATGTCCGTAATGTTACTTGCCTGAAATGAAGTCCTTGCAAAGCTCCCCTTTTAGTAACATTCATGCTGTGTGCAGCACTGTCCTGAGTACACAGGAAGCCTGACTGTCTTAGCTAGGGCTCTCAGTCTAATGACTTCAACCAAAGTGAGAGCGAAGCTGAAGAAAGAGATGAGAGGAACAGCCCTGTCCATGTGTTGATGCATCTGTGCTAATGTCCCTGCAAGAGGTGACCTGGATGCAATGTCTGCAGGTGTTGTCTTCTTCAGTTAGGAGAGTTGGATGGTGTCCAAGCTGCTGATAAATATTGGGTTTGCAAATGGTTGGTTCTTATTTTGGGATTTCACCATCAAAGTCCTTATATATAATTATGATCCTTGAGGCTGGAGTATAGCAATTTGCTTTTCCGCTACAGGAGTGGGAAGGTAGGGGGAACAGCTGCTTTCCCTTTCCCTGTTCCTATACCAAAGGCTACACACAGCCATTCTGGGTACTGTAAGATAGATGTGCAACCCATGTGCATGTTAGTCTCAACAACACTTGGATCAAACATTCATTTTCCCTGAATGTCATTTCATGTCATCTTGCAATGGAATGGATGCTTTGAAGTCACATCAACTAAACTTATGTTGAACTGCCAGCCTGTACCAATGACCCCCACATTTGCTTGTGCACTATGCAGGTAACTCTGAACGAAGGTGCTAATAAACAGCATACAGATATCTTCTTTGAGAAATCTCAGTCTAACTCCAAAGTCCAGCCCTTGTGAAACGTTTTTTTGCTCCAAGACTTGACTCTGTTTAGGCTAATGAAGGGCAAACTGTCCATCCCTTAGTTTACATCAGGTATGAAAGAGTCAGCAAGTATTTCCACAGATCTTCCGGTCCTGTTTCTTCGGTAACGCAATCAAACAAAGCTTTGTTCATCCTAAATGACCCCAAATGAGATGGGAAGTGTATGGGATGGAATAACCTCACAATCCTTAAGCTCAGAAATCTCAGGAGTATTTGTGGATGTAATTTCACCTTGTATCTCCCTGAGCAATGCTGTAATAATGAGTGACGTATGTGAAGGGAGTCAGCCCTAAAAGCTACCTCCCTCACAGATTACTTTGCTTCCTACAAGCTTGCAGTGCTTCTGAGCATATGTGCATGCTGTCAAAGCACGATTTCAAGAGGGAAAATAAGGTTCTAATGATAATTTAGGACTTGGCTGTACTCAGACTGCAGTGAATCCTTTTCATACTTGCTTTTCATTAGACTTTTTAATGTCCTTTTAGATAACTAAATTGTCATCTAAATTCTACAGAGTAGACACAGTTTTGGAGAACTGGCAGTGTTTTCCTGGTTTGTTTTTTTTCTTTTCTTTTTTGCGGTGTACTACAGTAATCCCTTCTTCCATGTGTTCTGCCAAACCTAAAAGTCCTGCAGCTCAGTCAATATACAGATGAATAAAACAGATTACTGAAAAATTTCTTGAGCCACTGCACTGCCTTCAGGGTTTCTAGAGGTCAAGCTGACTTCATCTTTGCAAAGGAAGTGAAAAGGTAAAAGTTTCTTTAGCCATACAAATAAAACAGAAGAAGGAACGAGGAAGTGAGGTTGCTTCTCAGTGATGCAATCGAAGTTTGTGTAGTCTCCCAGTAAATAAGCTGATACTTGGTCTCTAGTTTTTACATGAAGGTGATAATTGGAAGTGTGAAGGTGAAACCAAAACGCCTAATGAGAGCGAGTGCGTACAGTGAGAACTGGCACATCTGAGGTGGAAGCATGACTGAAGAACTTACTGCACTCGAGATGCAGCTATCAGATAGTCTGCATTCCAAAAAAAGAAAGGGAAAAAAAAAGTTGAAAAATCTGGCAATGCACAGTGGAATTCCACCAGTGAGGATTTTTAATGCATTTGTCAAACTGATGTTGTGACTGTGGAATAACAAATGCTTTACCCATAGACATAAGGAAATGTGGAAAAATTATCTGGGCAACTACAAACTTGTTAGTCTGGCCTGAGAGGTATGAAGTTTTTTGGAACAAATTTAGAGGGAAAGTATTATTAGACAATGCAGTAAGTGGAGAATGTGATAAAATGTAGTATACATTTAACAAAGGAAGTTCATGCCAAGTGTGATAACTGATCTTTTAGGCAAGGCTACTGTGATAGATTTAATGTACTTGTGGGTTGTTTTTTTTAGTAAAACATTTAGTTCAGTACTCCATAGGAAAGGTATTAGTTATGGTGGAGACGGTAGTGTTTAGTATTGCAATGCCGACAATGATCTACTGAAGGGAAGAAAATATTGTTGGATCCGAGGAGATAAATAGCAGAGAATTTCAAGGACAGCAGCACAGAAAATATGGCACTGTGTTGATGAGATATGCTGCTGTCAAGAATGTTGGAGGCACAGATGTGTGCAGCATTGTGATATCTGGGATAGCCTGGGTTTTGGGTGAATAGGAATTTAATATTGTGTGGTACAAAGAGTGAGGTCATGACTTTGGGAATACCAGCAGCAGTTCTTGATGTAAACTGGGAGCTTATCAACCAGAAAGTAAGAGAAGTAATAGTTGTACTGCCAGGTTGTAC
Source organism: Bambusicola thoracicus (assembly GCA_002909625.1). Classification (NCBI taxonomy): domain Eukaryota; kingdom Metazoa; phylum Chordata; class Aves; order Galliformes; family Phasianidae; genus Bambusicola; species Bambusicola thoracicus. Next base: position 15,627 of record PPHD01004621.1, on the reverse strand, counting down.
AGCTACCACTGCAGGGCACAGCAGCGGAACAGAGGATCATTGTGAGCTACCTTGTGATCTGACCACGAAAAAGGCAAATAGAGTGCATGCAAGCTATTTACAGTAGATGTGAGCTCTTAATGCTTGTAAATAAGGCTTTGTATATACAAAATAAGATACAACTTCTCACTCATATTCAAGAGAGAATGGTTTACTGGAGCAGCTTCAAAGAAAGGTTAACGTAGAAGTGTGGGGAAATGGAGAGTATTTTATTAGTGGAGCCAAAAAACTTTTGGCTCCTTCTGTACCATAAAGGCAAAGAAGGGGGGAGCCTAATTATTGTCTATAAAGGAATTACAGTGATAAATAATAAAGGTGGGGGGAGGGCAGGAATCCAAGGAACAATGTTGACACAAAAGTGTGTGTGTGGGGGGTGGGGGGGGCTGGGAGGTACGTTGGTCATGATTATGGTCGAGGTGGAAATTATCAACAGAACTGAACTCTGAAAAACGTTTCCAAACGTACAAGTCACCCAACTCCAAAGATGCAGTGGGATGAGTCTACGAGATCGTATGTTGTAGCTGTCCACTTGGAAGGGTTGTGTTAGGTGTCCCTTGTATTCCTATAGCTAAAGCTTGTTTTATGGGTCTGCCATGAAACTGGGCTGCAACATGGTCTTATGTGTAGCCCTAGCACACTCCAGAGTAATTGCTGGTTGTGGTTAGCACTGTAGAAATGTAGTATTTGCTGATGTTTTATAAATATAAAGCACTGCTGAATGTCCATTGCTTAGATAGCTTCAGCTGCATGAAACAAATTGAATCACAAAATCAAAAATGGTCTGTGGAAGTACCTAAAATGAGACACTGATCTGTGAAGACAGATGAAAATATTAGGTAAATATAAATTAAGACTCAGAAAACCTTTTCTGAAAATACGAGGCAAAGTTGTAGGCTGGTATATAGCAGCAGACTCGAATCAGTAGTGTTACATCAGTTCCCTTGTTTTAAGCTTGTTGGTATGGCAACCTATGGCTGAAGTTGTCCAAAAGGAGTTTTCTTAGCACGTGGCTCTTTGTCTTCATAATTATCAGTGCTTGCTGCTACTTTTCACCATGTCAGCAAAATAGAGGGTTTTGCTGTTACCCTTGGTTTCTTCCAGAATCATGTAGTCCCTGAAGTGTAACATCTTTACAAGCAGAGCTTGTTTTCAAAGAACTATACATAGAGAGGCAGAAAGGATTTATATATATGTGTGTGTGTGTATGTGTATATATATATATTCTGTTTAATTATAGATCCTGCATTAGGTCACCAAGTTGAATTTCAATTTTTACCTCCCAGCAGATGTGAGCTGTTTAGGAGTGACTCCATAGAAATAACTTGTTTTCCAACATGGGCGTAGTCTTACAAGAGTCACCTCAACATTGGGTTTCTGACATACGTTTGATTGCACTGATCCAGCTATAGTGGCTTCACGCAACTCCCAAGTGGACACAGCAGGGAGGATTGGGGTGAGACCTGTGGATCTGCATTATGCAAATTCTCTTCCCCAATTCCAGCAGTAGCAGTGCATTAATTTACAGTGTGGCTGTTAGGCTTGGCCAGGCTGAGCCCAGCCTCCCTGGCGTCATCGCTTTTTTTCCATCCCCAAATAGGTGATGAGTAATTACTTACTCTTGATTTATTATTCAGACCATAGTAGTTCTGTTACAAAATAAACATTTTCGTTGGCTGTGTCCTAATGCAAAGACCGTTTCACAACCACCTCTTATTTTAGGTTTTAATTGCTTTGCTTTTCTGTCAACCGATGTCCCCCTCCCCCATGCCTGGAGCCCCTTCCCCACTCCTCCCCCTTCACGCTATGGATTTTTTCCTGTTCCCACACTGCTGATGTGATGAGCAACAGTTGCTGTATCACAGGGCCCTCTCTGAAGCAGAGGGAAGAAAAAAAATCCCAAACACCACCTTGTTTGCTTTTGGTGCTCTCTGGCTTTTCAGTAGGGGCTGTGTTAATCCTCGCACTATGAAGGGAAACTCCTATGTAAATCAAACCAGTGCTCCATGCTCTCCTCCTTCCCCTCACCAGATCCCCTATATGAAACGATTGTTTTCCTCCTCTAGAAATGACAAATGATTGGTTGCCTTCTGCTTGGATTTCAGTGTTTTTTTTCCTCTTACAGCCCTGGATTCTGGGGTTGCATCTTGTTTCTTTCTGTTCATGCATCTGGTTGCTAACAAAAAAAAAATACATCTATTTAAAAAAAAAAGAATGTATGTGTTAATGTTATATTGAGCACATGACTTTGTTTCTGTTCCCTTGGATTCTGCCACGCATTCTTGTGAAACTTTTTCCAGCAAGATGCTCAGAATAAACCAAGGCATTTCTAGGTTTGAAGATGCAAAAGCTAATGCAACCCAACATGGAACAGGCTGCATTTTTTCGCTGCTAATGCTGTTTCTTTTTCTGTTCTGCATAGCCTTTTCTGGTCTGGCCTGCACTCCAAGGCTGGATTTTGATGTCAATGATTAGTATTTCTAATCGGTTGAACAAGGACAATGTCCCTTCTGCTGCGCGGAGGGCACAAAGGCCCAGGGACTGATTCTGATCCCTGTTGCGGTGTTTTGGCTTTTGTGGGCCCTTTCCCCATGGCAGTAAATCAGGGGAAATTCCACCCATCCCCTGGGTGAACGTGGTGAGGATCAGAGCTGGATCTGCCTGGGGCAGAGCGTTATATGGGATGAATCCATGTAGCTCTTTGCTGTGGCTGGGGGTCTGGTGGTGTCCTCTCAGTGCAGGGTCAGCAGCTGCAGATTTGTGCCTTAGTGGGAAATGGCTCCAGATTTCCACTCGTAAAACAAATTCCAAGGCTTCGTTCTGCCCTAACAAGAAGAACGCTGCTGCTGGCAGCCTGTGCCCACCTGGGTCCTTGCAGCGTCTGAGGGCCTGGCCCAACTTTTTGATATCAGTGGGAGTTTTCAGTTCTTCTGTGTGCCTGGGATGGATCCCTGAAGTGGTCGTACAGGTTCAGACCTCACTTCTTTTATTTCTCCTATTACAGTTGGTAAGTTAATTTACATGAGATGTGCACCCTGGCAAATGCCATCTCATAGCTATTGTTTCAGCTAAGCAGCTGTCATTTGCGTAACATTATGCATCCTTCATTGTACCATGCTAATTTTTTGAGGGGCAATTTTTCTACAATGAGCACTGCGGCTTCTAACAGAAACCTCTTTATGGCATTGGCCCCGGGGAGCTGCGAGCCCTGCCAAAGCAAACAAAGGCTTATTGCTCCAACTGGGCATGTCTGTGCCTTTAATACAGCGTGAAGTTCACAGAACACTGCATCCAATCTGCACATAGTTAACACCTGGTCCAATGCCTTCTGGCAATTAATCAAGATATCAATCAGTGATGACAAAAATTAATAAATAACCCATGCTTGCATATTGCACATTCTCAGAATGGGAGAATTTGCATTGACACTTACAGCCCATTTACATTTTTTGGCTGCTCTCAGTGTGAGATACTGTACAATACAATAACTATCGATGCATGTAAATAAGTGGTACCTTGAGCACTTTTGAAAGAGTACAGGAAGCCCCATTAGTCTATCTTGGCAATAAGGCTTTGACCTCGTTGAATTACAGACCCAAACTTTGATGTAGAGCCTCAGAACTCTTCTACTGCTAGCAAATGCATCAACTAGGTTAGTCTAACATTGTATTCTTTGAAAAGTAGTGGAGTGGTTTGAGGAGCTGAATGTGGCTTATTCTTATCTTGCTAATTAATGGGAATGTTTTCCTATACCTTAAGCCAAATTCCACTGTTATACCTTTGTTAACCCTAAGCAAGTACCCAAACTTCTTCCTTTTGAAGTAACTTGGAAGATAGCCACAACTTCAAAGGAAGGAAGATCTGCTCCCCTCTTCATTTGAAATCCATGAAAGTACTCTGGACCATGTTTAGTTTATCAAAACACTAGTAACAGTTTGCAAATGTAGGTGTACAGTCATTTTTGCTGGCCACACGAAGGAGTTGTCAAAGGAGTGGCTTATCTGCCCTGAAAATAGAAATCCTTTGGTCAGATATGAACAAAGGTATCCTTTCTTTTGTAAGCGTTGATACTTGTTTTATAGTGATGCAAACAAAATATTCCTGACAAAGAACGAAGAGGGTATTTGTTATCCTACAAAGTCCTTATTACAGTTGTCAGAAACGGTAATTATGGATCAACATCACAAATAGTTGTTCTCCTTCGCAGTCCAACAGAGGCCATGGTTGTGCAGCCCTGGAGTTCAGCATCTGCTGCTGCTTTTAGGCCAGGGTTGAAGCTCATTAGCGGTGTAGGGGTGGGAGGTTTCTCATGCTTTCACAGCGTGTTTCTGTCCTACCTGCTCCGTGAATGAGCAGCGCCCTCCCTGGGTGTCACCTAGGGTAATTAGACCCACAGACAGATGTCATGGCTTTGACAGACAGGGTCACACGTGGTCAGGTGGAGCCAGGAGAAGGCGAGGAGGAGTGGTACCCTTGTCCTGACCTCCTGCACTACGCTCTTGAGCAAAGTTTTGGCAGTCTTACCAGGCTGGGCAGTAGCTTTCTGACATGGCTAAATATAACCTTGGAGATAGGTTGAGACCACCAAGACTACTAGTATGGAAATCGTGCCAGCACCTATCAGAACTGGGTTTGTGCAGCAGTTTTGCAATGGTCTGGCACAGGTAACAAGAATGTAATTCTGCCCCCTGAACCCAAACACCAGTATCTGCAAAAGGTGACTTCTAAATTACTTGTGTTTTGGCTCCTGAATTATTTGGAGTATAACAGTTCCTATGAACGTCATGATTTAAATACTTTACAGAACAAGGAGACAAGAACATTTAAACTAGCTTAGTAGAAAGGCATTTAACATAAAGAGAGCAATAAAAATACATCACCTGTCACATGTGATCTTTATATGACCTTAGCCACAGAACAATAAATATTACATAACCACACTAAAAGCAGTTTTAAGCATCAGATATTTATATTTAATAAGTAGTGATTTTTCTTTCCTTCAAGATGCAATTTTGATGAGACACTTTAAGTGTGATCTAAAGGCAAAAACTTTATGACTGGTTATGTAATGCTTCTAGTGGGGCATCGTTTAAAGATTGTTTGAATGCGAACGCATCCTCCACTTTGTTTTACTCCTTTCCTTACCAATCCCACAAAGCAGTAACTATGCGTCTTTCTTCACAGAGTTTCCTGTTTTCTACCGTTTTGTGTCTGGGCAACTCTTTGCCTCGATGTGTAAAATTAAACTGTCTGATTAAGGCCTAGGACAGGTGCTCATTCACTGTCCCCGGTTACCAGTTTAACAGTTAGATTTGCACTTGAGATATATAAAAGAAAAATGATTGCAAGCTAATTAGACTGTGTCTCTTTTAAATTAATTATGTGCAGATTGCAATGTAGAAAGACAACAAAAGAAGTCAAAGTATCTGGCTTTAAATTGTTTTTTAATTATGTTACAGAGCCAAATATTACGACAATATCTATTTTCATTGGAGGAAGGCTCTGACATTTGTTATCCTGTCTTACTGGGGTTTTAGGTGGGGGCTGGGCAGTATTTGTGCTGAAGAATTAGTGTGGATGGAAAACTGGCATTCTTTTCTATACAAATATGAGGATTGTTCAGTAATAGTCAGATTTCCTTTCTTTTGCTCACCTGTTTCTGTACGTTCCTAGAGTTATATACTGGCTGTTCTTTGATTCATATGTTGCCTACTGTCCAGTCATCAGATGATGCCCCTAAATATGTAATAAACATCAGTTCACAAATCCAACTCGAGGGAAGATGAACTTTGCCCCTTCTTTGTGCAAGTTACAGCTGCACAATCAGCCTTGAGGTGCTGGTCAGCTGAAATGGAAAAAAATATTTAATAGCAAAAGCTCAGTAGCCTGAAGATCTCTGAAGCCTGGAGATGACTTCAGCTCTTATGATGAGCTATGCTTAGTGTAAGATATATGATTTAATTCCACTTCAAAAGCATACTTGAATATTTGATATAAGATCTGTGGTCTATTAATCTCAGCCTCCCCTTTTAAAGAAAAAGTATAGGGTTTTTTTGTTCAAAATCCAACATATGGATTTGTGGGTTACAGCCTCAAAGAGAAGCATTTAAACGTGTGTTTTAGTTAAGTGCTTCAATTGTCTCATTGACTTCAGAGTCAAGATATTTCTTTCTTGCCTATTGGGAAGCACTGACCTCAAGCTTGCTCCTTGCATTGGAGTTCCCCAATTGACTTTGGAGGATCAGTTACTCAAATGAAGTTGTCTGAAGTATGCTTGCTAGAGGGGGTTGAATATAATAAACCTGGATGTGGCTGAATTAAGCTTTTAGCCATTTATTGCAGTGAAGTGTAAAGAAAGGCACAGTAGCTATGCCAGAGGGTGTAAGCACTCTAGAAAGAGTAATGGGAGGAAAAGTATTCAGTACACAGGCCAGGCAATCAATAAGAAGAAGGGTGTGCTTTGAGTGAAGGATATATATTTTTTTTTTATATACTGAAGGTCCCTTCATTTATCTTTAAAGTAGTATAACTCTGAAGGATTGTAATAGTCATCTTGCATTTCTGGATTCAGCTCACTATTTTAGATGTAGCCACATCTGTATATATCACAATTAAAAACACACACACAAAACAACAACAACAAAAAACACAAAAAGCCCTCAGTCCTTTCCTTTTCTCATACCTCTTACTGAGGGACTGTCAGACATGGTGGATAAAGACCTTGCTTCAACTCCCAGCATTACCTTCATTCATGACAAGCTCACACCCAGTTGTCCATGTGCCAGCTCTTTCATTTGTCTAAATAACACTTCTTCCCTGATCCTTATCCCTTATCTCATCTATAGAGAGCAATTGTAACCCTTTAGCCACCATACCGGTGTCCTGCATGGACAAGGCTTCATCCTCCAGCCATCCGTGCAGTTGTTCTTTAATGCTTTTCTGGCAACTTGAGGCTAATGAGCACAAGGAAACAGTTGTGTGGTTGTGCAGGCTCACTTGACTCCTTATCTTCTTGATCCAAAATGGCTGTAAGGTGAAGTAATCTGACAAGTTCCTTCACAACTATTATATGGTATGAAGGTCATTTCAGAGTTTGTAATTACACAGGAATGGGAGATTTTATCATCAGACTTGTAGTTACAGATGGGTATGTGGTGACCTCAAAACTGCTCAGCAGCTCTTGGCTGGGTAAAAAAGCCTACTTGATGACAGCTAAGAAAAAACCTGTGGTCATGGTGTATGTTGGCACTGGTGTAGGGAAGAGTTTGAAAAGTTAGCTTCTGAGTACTTCAACAAAAGGCCTCTGGTGGTTTTCTATGGATGCTTTCCAGCATTATGTAGTGCAGGGAGGTCAAGGCAATCTCAGGTTCTCCAATGTATGGCTAAATAGGTGTGTTAGAGCAGAGAGGGTTAAACTTGGCTTGGCATTTGTAAACATGGAAGGGGGGTAGTGCAGGAAAGATGGATGATACATCAGTCAAAATGGAACCATACTTCAGGGCATACAGGAGAAATGTAATGCAGAGTAATAATTAATCTAGTGAAACCAATGGGAAATCAGGTACTCGCAGGTCAGAGACATTTGTGAAGGACGTAGGTAAAGCGAAGAATTACAACACAGGGTAGGATACAAACTGTAATTGAATTACAGAGGAAAAGGGATGTGGCAATACATTATGTAAAGTCAGCGGCGTGTGAGCTGAAGTTAAAGTGAGAACCAGGCATGGCTGGAGAGGTTGGGGAGCACAGTTGTTCTTGATGATTTTTCCCCAAAGATTAATGAGATAACAGGTATTGAAGCAGCAGGAAAGTGGATTGTGTGTGGAAAAAATCCTAACCTAGCACTTGTATAAAATAAAGCTTTGCTTTCTTACTCGCTAGATCAAGAAAAGGAGAGTGGGCACCTACGAGGTCAGGAAGGCAGCAAAAGCCAATGCAATTAAATGATAGGATGAGTTGAAACATAAGGTATTTAAACCTGTGAGAGTTTACGTTATTACTTCAGCTGGAGGAGGCAGTTTCTCAACATTATATGCATGTGTTCGAAACAGCACATTTTAATGAACCTAAATGGTTGCTCATTCAACCTTTAGAGAAATGCTAGAGTTTACTCACAAAGTGATGATAGCTGAACAGCAAATAAAAACTTTTTTGAGTTGGCTTCAGTGCATTGTGGGAAATAAGACTAGCGGGCAGTGATGCAGAAGTGGAGAAAAGCTTTATCAGTTAAATGAAGTTAAGCCAAAATCATACCTTAAAAAGTAAAATGAATAAAATCCTTTCAGATAATATGGGAATTCTTTAAAACTTCTGACAAAAAAGAGGTTCTTTCTTGGCTCCAAGGTCAGTTGGAGGAGGGAAAGCAAAGACCTGTGTTTGAGGTCACATTTCATCAAGGCTGAGTGGTAGAATAAAGGCGCCTTGCATTTGTTTTAGTTCTGGTGTTACCATGCTTGAGGTCTGCAATGTGTGCTGGGAAAGAGGGAGGTAAGAGCATTTCCTAGCTGGCACAAATATGGTGAGAACTTTCTTTAAGTCAAGCACTGAGGCAGAAAATGTGGGCAGCAATATTTACACATTAATTTCTCTGCAATTTTTCTGCTTGGTACATAGGTCTTCCAGAGAAGTTTCTGCAGAACAAAGCTAAGCTGTCTCCTGGCAGCACTCATTTGGAAAAGTCTTGTACTGATTTCTGTTGTTGCTGGATAGGTTATATTTCTTGCCTAGAATCCGGTTTATTTTCTTAGGAAAAGTGTCATCAGTTGAAACAGTTGTGTGTCCCGCTGGGGCAGGAAGTTCCATGTAAGTTAAGGTTTCTAACATCCAATCTATATAGAGACTTATTCTTCCACCAGTAAAGATTAGGCAAAATTTCCTTCAGTCATAAACAGCAATAGGTTTAAGACCTTTTATTAGTCACCTTTTAACTCAATTGATGTGGTTAGAAATTGCACGACCGCTTTTTCTTCTTCTTTCAAACAAGTAACAAAAGCTGAGTTAGGCAGCAGTGATGAAATCTGAATCATTTCCTCCTCAGACCAAACTTGCTAAACTGGTACAATCTGGAGAATGATGTAATAAGGAAAAAACCTGTTGTTTGTCTCTTGATACTGTTCTTGAAAAAATCGTTGCTACGTAATACAAATGTAGTCATCACCTTTTATATCCTTTCACCATTGCTGACACTGGAATTGTTCCAAATAAGTAGCGTTCCAAATAAGTAGCATTCCAAAATTGGCTATAGACCTCTTCATAGCTATACCTACTTAACTGTAGATTAAAAGCATTTTTTTTTCCTCTCTTGGTTTTAGATAAAGCAATAGGGTTTAAAGGACCGTTTCAATGAGTTATAGAACGATACTTTCATTAATTGCCGTCACAGATACTTCTATTTTAACCTCATTTTCAGATCGGCATAGAGCTCCATAGGATCTTGGCTAGACTTTCTTTAGTCACGTATCACTACCCTTTTGATGCTAAAATAAGAAACTGAGGAACTTGAATTATTCACGGGAAACTCCATTTAGGACTCACGGCTAAAACACACGGGTGTAAAAGTTCGGGGGGTGGCAATTTTTTCTTCTTTTAATAATGAAAATAAAAATTGAACCAGCTGAGTAACCTGTGGTAAGCTATGAATTGTAGACGTCTTTGACAAAGATGATAGAGATGAGCCAATGTTGTACAAACTGAACTCTCAAGTTCTATGATTGCCTGGCACACATACTTTCCCAGAAATGTAATCAACTTAAGGAATGCATTCTTTATTTCTCTTCAGCAATTCCACCATGGTTGCCAAACTTAGTTATTAGAAAATGGAGGAGATCTTGGGGCAAGATAACTTATATTATTTTTAAACATGAACCCCAAATGAAAATCTTCTATATGTCTCACACAAGGACAATTCAACTTTGTTATGTGCATTTGTTATGTAACACCAGCCTTTCAAAGGCATCGTGTTGCAGAAGTGATGAATTGCTGCAAAGGAGGAAAGGTAGTCTCCTGCGTTTGGAGCCCAGCAGCAGGGGTCAGGAGATGCTAGTTCTGTTTCTTATTCTGCCTCTGATTTGATGTAGCACCTTGGGAAAGTTTTTGAAAAAGACACTGGCCTTGATCCTGGAATAGGTGCTTTATGGGTAATCCTCTGAACAAACACTTCTTCTGTGCCTTTCTGACTCTAACAGAGGCTCCTATTCAGATGGAGCTCATTGGATGAGCAGGGCAATGGTGAAGATACCCTCCTCGCTCAGATGGAGGCAAAACCATGATACTTCCTTATGTACCAAGGGAATTTATTCTAGAGTGTTTTCAGTTCTCAAATGGGAGAGACTTGTAAAGTGACAATAGTAGATTTTAACTGAAGAGCAATCTCTGGTGTCGGAAATGTGAATAGACCATATGAAGGTGCATGAAATACTGTGCAGGAATTTAAATGCAAACATCTTCAGAGTGAAATATTTCTCAAGTATAATTCATTTTAGATACCTGGAATACTGTATAGAGAGAGCCAGGACAATATAAAAGAGAAATGAACAATTAACTAGAACAAGTAAAGTGAGTAGGATGAAGAGACTGTTGTGGTAAAGGGTTGAGTATCGATCTCTGCTACAATAGAGAATAAGCAACTTGTTATTTGATGATAAAACAGATGGAATTTTGGGGAGGTGAGTCCAGGACTTGATTTGGTGGCACAGCATGACTTTTTTTTCCTTACTGAATGCTCAATGTCTTACAAAGGGAGTTTTCACTGAAAGAATAAATCTTGGACCTATGAAAATGTTAGAGCTTATGGCCGAGTCATTTGAAACAGATGCAGAGCAGAAACATAGATGTTGATTCTAAGAAATACTTTGTGTTGAGCTAGGAGAGTATTGCTGAAGGTGCTTTAGCTCCTGAAAATCTGACTCATTCTAGCAGCAAGTTCAAGCAGTAGATGTTCTATGTATACCTGGGTCACATGGTTGAACATGGAGCTGAATCCGTGTCATTGCTCCATACAACAGGAAAGAACTCTGCTTGCTCAGTCAGGAATATCAAACATGCAAAATCCCTTTTTGAGAAAGAGTGGCTAATTAATTTCTATGTGACACAATTGGTAATAATATACTCAACGTTAAGCTAGTAGGCAACGTTAAGTTAGTAGGCCATCACATAGTTTGGTTGCACTGGAGTACATTTAGGAATAATGTCAACCATAGTAAGCTTTAAGTTGTTCAACTGCTTTAAAAGCACAGCTTTTCTAGTCTGAGGTTATCTGATACTTACAGGGCTGAGTGGCAAACATTTGAGAGATGTGAAGGTTTTGGAAATGGTTTTTCGTGCTGATGAAATATTGAAGGTATTAATTTTCAGGAATTTATGGAGGAAGGAGAGGAAGAAGTAGGGTAATAAGAGTAGATGCCTCATCTTTTCCTCTTACTTCCCATCATCCATGATGTGTAGACAGCCCAATGACTTGGACAGAGACCCATGATTTGAGATACTCAGGTGCAACTCTCTACTGAGTAAGAATTAGAAGAGGAATTTGGAACTTGATCTTTTCCCAGACACTGTAATCTTCGGGCCGCTGGCTGCCGGGGTGCAATGGTGTAGGATTAGACTGTTCTCTGTATGTTTTAGGGGAAAGCAAACAAACAAAAAAACAACCATAAAATCAGTTTTCCAAGCGACCCAACAGCATATTAGAGCAGGGTAAATTTGTTGTTGCTAGAATATCTCACTAATGTGTTCAGAATCTTTTAAACAATCTTTTCTGGTTAATTTTCTTGAAGGGGGAGGGGGGAGGGCGGGTGGGAAGGAAGGAAAAAAGTATTGTTATCGTTACTGCTGCATTTCCCATGGCCCCAAAACCCAGCTAATGACCAGCCTTGACAAGTTCATTTCTGTGGAAGACATTCTCTTACTTCCAATTCACTACCACCCACAGATGACACTTTACAAAATGTCACTGTTACATAATTGATAATCACTCAACAACTGAGAAAATGGAACTTGGAAAGAGGCAACATTTCTGTGTCCAGAGTGGAAATTCTTTCAGCTCCTCCATCCCAGTGTGGATAAGGTGAGTGTTCTTCTACAAGTCAGGAAAAAGATTACTTTTTGATAGATGCGTCTTTCTAAACTGATGAGTATTTAAAAACAAAACAAAACAAAAAAACATTTTTAGCACTTGTTTAATAAAGTGATCATCTTATATGCATTGTGGAGAACAAAGACCTTAAGAAAATCCAGACAGAGCGCTCCCTCACTTGGGATGCAGTATGCTGAAGGGGGATCTTGACAGAATTTAATGGTATATTAAAGTTGGGACATTGGAGACAGGAAGTGTGAAAGATATGTTTTCCCCTCATATATTATATCTGGGTAATCCCACTGTAACTGGACAGTCATTGTGTTTGCTCAATCAATCCTATTAGATTCCTAGGTGAAGGATGCAGTTCTTAATAACTCTGTTTCTTGATGCTCAGTCTTCTATCTGTTGCACAGAACACCACATCTGGCTTTTTTCTCTATCTCTGGGTAGGACTGTTAAAAACATGTTCGAATGGAAAATATCATGTATTCCATTTGATATATACACCTGATACCAATTACATTGGTGACTCACATTCTGACAGCCAGAGAATGTCTGGTAGCTTGAGAAGTCACCAATACTTACACACAGAAGGTGGCATGTACAAATATCTCCAATTGCCCTAAAAGTAAGTCATTCACCAGCATGTGATGGGCTGCAGCATAAGTGGAAGAATCCCAGTTAGCACCCCAGAAGCACAAGCGACAAGTAATACTGTGATTAAGCAAGATAGCTGCAGAGCATTTTTACATGGATATTTCAAAACTGGCATTCAGGAGCATTTCCAATTCCTCTCATTTATTATTGAGGCTTCTCACAGCAGTGTACGGATTCCTTCCACTTCCCTCTGTGCTTGCATTCGTCGTGTACGTGACACCTTGGAACGGGTGTATGCATCCGTGATTTGCGCTGTGATTAACACATTATCAGCTTCCCCATTTCTTGTTAGCTAAAAATAGTCCTGGCGATCCCTGCTAGTCTGTCGCTCAGGTGGTGGAGATGGAGACTGCAGGAGCCTTCTGTAGCATTTGGCTACCTGGACCATCTCTCTTGTATTTCCCAAACCTTTTCTTGATCTCTTGGTACAGGTAAAGTTTCAGTGATATTTCTTACATCTCTTGCTCAAGGAACTGGAAGAATTTCTAAACTACGGCTGACATTTTCTTCCCTTTCAGCTGCTTTCATGAATGCTAGCTGTCTTTTATGTCCCTGTTCCTGCTGGCAGTGATGCCCGCATTAGACATGGAAAGCTCAGTCCCTTCTTCCTGCAATGACAGCTGTTGTGGCTCTATCACCCAAGCACTGTAAAAGCAGAATTCAGGAATACCTACAAGAGTGTTCTGTCATCTTTTATGACTCAAAAATGTCCAACAGCATTTTTCTGAAACTTTCTGGGGAGTTCAGCTCTGGGATGTAAGCAAGCAGAGGAGCATTTCTGAGAAGGGAAGTACTTCGTTTTCAGGTTAAACTTATATTTTTATTCACGTTCTGCAAACAGAACTTCAGGTTGGTGCATATTAGAGATTAAATTAGCCTCAGAGTTAAAATCTGCGTATGTACGTCTTGTTCCTTACCTCCAGGCACTCAGTTCTCGAACCTCCAAAATCTTGAACTATTTGCAGAGCACTATGGGGAGCACAAAAGTACAAATTCTTGCCACTTCTCTCTTCCATGTTGCTTGCTGTCTCCAGAGGAAAAGCTTCTATTTCAGAGCTGTGTCAAGAACCATGAAGCGTTATAGCCTGACCAAGCAGCGACCTAGCACTAAGCAAACTCCTAAACCCTGGAGACAAGTCAGTGGAGAGACTAGAGACAATGAAGTTTATTTAAGCACCTGTAACAGTTGCACATTCTGTCATGTCTTGGACTTCCGTTTCTGATGTATTTCAACTTTGCTGATTTTTTTTTTAAATTTTTTTAGCTATTTGGGGCCTATTTTATTGTTTTAGTGTCCACATAAAGAATTATATGCGGTCCTCTGTATGTTAGTTCTTCTAAATCTTTTTTTTATCATCCTTGGGCACTGTGTTCTGTTGCCTTATCTACTCTGTCCTAGAACTCCTTGTACCTATTTTAGCAAGACCCCTTTTTGAAGCCTGTAGGAACAGTAACTGAGTATGGATAAGTCAGTCAACTAACTTATCATTGGTGCTGGAATGCTGGATATCTATTTCTGATTGTACATGAAGTCATGAGTCTGCGTCCCAGGTGGTTGTGCTTTGAGAAGTGCAGTAGCTGTAGTGATTTCCAGGTGCTCTAGAGGTTGGATAGTTAGAAATGCATAAGTTGGAGTGCTGCAGTGGGAGCTAGTTCTGTATTGCTCTATCTGAGGTATCTGAACTGCTTCAGGCAGAATGTTCAAGAAGAGATAAAGATGAAGTGGATTTGATTTTTTCAGAGGAAAAGGGTGGTTATTCTCCCCCTCTTTCTTCTTTTTCAAATTCTTCACCTTGTGCTGCAGATCAATGGTGGTCATGCTATTATAGCAGGAAACAGCCTACGTTTTCAACGTGGAGAAATTTTAAGATTGTAAAAGGTTGCTGTTGTTGAGTGCTGTGCCCTTTTATAGTCAGAGAATCGCTAAGGTTGGAAAAGACCTTGAAGATCATCAAGTCCAATTGTCAGCCCATCACCACCTTGCCTACTAGCTGTGTCTCTCCATGCCACAAATCTCTGTGAATGCCACAGGACTGCAGCTAGTTCAGTAACTGGAGAAACTAGAACCTCAGTTTTGGAAAACCACTTATCTCTGGAGAGAGAAGCTGCCTTGCTAAACTTGCTCTAATGTCTTGTGTTTTGCATGGATGATTTGGGAGAATCTCTGTGCTGCTGAAGTCCCTGGCACAATGAAGTGAAGAGCAGGGCAGGATGGGGTAAGCCTAGAGCTGCTGCTGAATGTGGGGGTAGAGCTGAGGAAGGTCTGCCGCCCTATCAGAGCTGGTGTGGGGAGACAAGATGCTGACAAGGGAAGTGAATTTTCCCGTACGCACTAATTCTTCCCAACCTCTTGGCATTCATTGTGAACACACATCTGAAAGGTGTTTCAGATGTTTCAGTCCCTTTGCTCCTCTTTGTCTTTAGGTTCAAACCTCATTTCCTTTTGTCAGCGCAGCATCTAGAATAATTCCACGCATCCACCAGGAAGCGTAGCTGTTATGTTGCATGCAGTTTCCTTCTGGTCTTTCTCTAGAAGGGCAGTGGAAGTTCCCCTGCATAATTAATCTGTTTGTGGGTACTCTGCTTCCTTTGTTATTTAAAGGAAGATCAGCAAACAGCACCTTGTGCTTGACTTAATGGTATGATTTTCAAGTTTTCTCAAGATCGGGAAGTGGCAGATGCGTGTATGTACAGCAAGGAAGGTAAATCCCAAGTTTGGGGATGGATTTCAAAGAGACATTGTGTACAGACTGAGCCTTGGAACAGAGTTCTTCTTATGTTTGTGCTTTCTTTGGGGTCTAGCTTAAAGAGATAAGCAAGGTCCTGAAAACTTTGAAATAAGGACAGATGTGTGTGATCAT
>PPHD01004620.1:4559-28153 GCA_002909625.1 Bambusicola thoracicus | reverse complement strand
CTCCCTCCCTCCCTCCCTCCCTTGATAACAAAATCATTTATAACTCTCAATATTTACCATTAGTGAATGAAGGTACATTCTACTGGTTATCAGTTATGTACCACAAGTTTTGAAGCATGTTACTAAAGACATCATGGTTTACTTGTGTTACGCTTACTTTTCTCTTAAGTGGTTCTCTTTTTCTGTAGGAAGAAAGTGTTTACTGAAATTTATAAAATATGTCTTTCAGTTAAATTTTAAATCTACTGTTCAGGAATTCATATTTGCTTTGGAAATGCTAAAGGTCAGTTTGCTTAGATGATTCCATAGGTTACTTATATGTCAGTACTTTGGTGCATGTGATCATAGGCAGTTACTTTAAGTAGTGTTTTTCATTAATATTTTTCAAAATTCCTCAAGTGATTCCCCGTGAAATGGGAGGGTCTAATAGGATTTTTAATCCATAGCTAATCAAGCAGCACATTGCACGTATATGTTTTGTGTAGGAACTGAAAAGTTCTTTTCACTGCCCTATTATAAGAAGACAAGTTTGGATGTAACTTGAATCAGTAGAAAAATAGCTCAGTGAAGTCCCTATACTGTATAGATGTTACATGAAAACAATGTTCTCCTTTCTTTAAACCTCAGCCAGTGCCTAGCCTTTCATGAAGCTCTGGAATAATGGAGTGCCATGGGCTATTTTCTTCTAGTTTCTATAGCTCAATACAGGGCTTGTCTCTTCTGTTTGTTTTCAGCTAATTGCCTCAAGATCTAATAAGTTAGTGATGATGTACATTGAGCACCAGTGACCCCTTGCCAAAAGAAATATTATGTCTCACCAAAGTTTAAGGAGGTAGGTTTTTATCAGTCAAATATGTTTTCCCTAAAAGGGTCTAATTTCCACTGTGTAGGTTGTAAGTGGCATTCGTGATTGCACTGGTTCTTTTAAATGGCTAAGCCAGAAATAATATGTGAGGGTAAAAGCCAATGTAGAGGCAAATGCTAACCTACTCGTGTTCTCTTACTGTTATAAGGCTTTGGTATTTGTTGTTCAGTGTGCCTCAAAGAAAAAAGGCTTAAGAAATTTCCAAGAACATTCAACATTAATCAGGTGTTTACTTACATTTTTCTCAATGAATATAATTTTAATGATTTTATTTAAAATGTTCCTTACCCATTTTCTTCTTCCTAGAGCAAAGAAATTCATGGAAAACAAAGATATTAGTAGCTTTACTTTCAACAATATTGAAATTAATAACATGTTGAAGCAAGTAATAGAATGAGGCCTATAGAGAGAACTTATCTATTCTGCATTAAATAATACCACACAAATTGCAAGTTAAAATATATTTTCTTCTTCACTAAATAAAACATTGCTCTGGGAATGTTCAGATATATCAGAAGTAAACATTTGCCTAGGAACTTTTCTGAGATTTCCCAACTTTTTTTAATGGAAGCTGCATCTTCTTTTCCAAGATGTTTAGGAGATAGTCTCCTATGGAAAAAGGAAAAATTAAGAGTGTTATGGAACTTAAAAAAATAAATAAATAAAATAAAATAAAAAAGAAACCAAACCAAAACATTTTCCTTGTATGTATAGTCATTACATGCTTTGGTAAAGAGTTTTTCATGTTTCAGGGCAGCACCAACAATGATCTAAGTTTGTAATACTCTAGATGATGCAAAGTCCCTAATCTAGTTACCTTTGTGCATGCTGGAATGGACAGCTCTGAGTTCAGTGGAAATGCCCACCAAGGTGTCCCAAAAAGCCACCTTGTTGGCAAATAGCTCCTTCAAGTAGCCATCTTGAAAGACAGTGGGAGGTTTGTGCCAGAAACCCAGAGCACAGCTAAGTGATACTAGGTTGTTTTAACTATTCTCCGTGGCTACTTTTTCTTCTTTTTTTAGCTTGCACAGTCACTCTCGCCCTGTCTTTTGCACTAAGATGTTTGTGCTGTTAGTGAGATAGTTCATTTCACTGTCTGGCAGAAAACTAAATCCCTGAGGAAAGGAAAATATTTCCTGTGATAAGGAGCTGAACGTACAGCTCACCAGAAGCAAAAGCCTGCAAGATGTGAGGAGGAAAATGCATGTTCTTACAATTTAAAAGGCTGTGAAACTGCACCCAACTAAACTTGGATTACTTTGGCTCTACTTCCAACTTTCCCTGACTGAATGCTACTTCCACATCTTTCACACCCTTACTGGCTCTGATTTGGCCAAGTGGTGATCTATCTTAGAAAGCTATTCTCTGGAAAAAAAAAAAAAAAAAAAAAAAGATTTATCAGTCATGCCACAGTCACAGAACAGGAGGTATGGGTACGTACCATGTATATGGGACACGATCCAAGTTCCTTTCCATGCCTGAGGGGGTATGAGCTTGCTTTTTTAAGTGTTCAGGTGAGTGCACAGGCACAGACAGGCTATAGAGTATGATGACATTGAGAGCTCACACCCTGATCCAGTGACTATAGCGTATAAACAGTGAAACATGCACTACATCAGACTGGAAGCCAAGACTAAAATTAATTTGCCTTAAAACTGTATCCTTTTCCACTACCTGCATTTCAGATCCTCCCAAGCAGTTTGTTGTCCCATACCACTTAAAATAATAGCACCACAAAACAGTCAAAACCATAGGCTGCAGTATAGAAGATCCAAAAGAGAAAGAAGAAATGAAACAAGGTGTCCTACATCTTGTGCGACTGATCTGGTCACTAACCTGTTGGACGATGGACACTGTTATTTTCTGATTTTGTGTCTCTTTACATTGTGCCAAGTCATTGCTTGCCTCAGGAAAATATATACCACTCTGGGTGAGGCAAGAGGAGGAAACATTGCCCTGAAAGCTTTCCACACTTAACTGAGTGTCTAAACTGCTTGGACTTTCCCAGATAAGAAGAGGTTATCACGAGGCACAAGGACGAGCATCTGCATGTAAAGGCAACTGAACTCATGAGAATAAAAATGAACCTATGAATTTCTGGATGTCACTGTGGTCAGATAGCAGCTGAGAAGGAATCTTGAGGCTCAATGTCTTGGATTTAAATGTGGAGCTCTAAGTCTTGTGTCTTTTAGGATACAGAGGTGTCAGGAAATAATTTCAAGCATAGTAATAAACCAAAATATTTACAGCCTAGCTGAGTTATTAAGAAAACAAAACCAAACCAACCAAACAAAAGATAGTTATATATATTTATTATTACATATTTATTTTATATTTTATATACAGATATATTTTATTTAAATTTGCTACTATATCAGATATTATCCAGAGTCCTTATCTAATTTTATGTGGTAAATAGGGGAACTTCTGGGATATATGTATTAAATATCAAGAAATTGGTTGAAACTGATGAAAAGTAATGAATAATGTATAATGAAACAAATGTGTGGCCATGACATGATAGGAGCAAAGGCACATCACAATATTCTGCTTAACAAGTAAATATAAGGAACATATTAACTTGTTATTTCAAAATAGCTAAAATTGCTTTTATAGAGTTTTTAAGTAGTCATAAACTCTCATTCAGGTTCTGCTTCCAGTTGAAAAGTATGTACAAGACAGATTCTAGGTATAATGGATTTTATTTTTTTTTACAGGTAATATATTAATAGCTAGGAATCTCACAGAATCTTAATAACATTTAGTATCAGTAAGAAAAACAATTTACAATAATATTGTGGTTTAGTTTTATCATTGCATTTTCTTAGACATTGGAATTACTTCACTTGATATATGTATATAAACACAACTGACAGTTAGAAAGGGTTAAGAAATGACATGACAGCATTTGCAAGTGCCAGTGCTCTTCATATTGGTCAAAATTAGAGAAGACTTTGAGAAGCTTCACAGGGACTTATTGAAGCTAGTACAGTTGGTATTTTGATGGTAGTTAAGAATCAGTGACTTTCTAATGAAAAGAAATATACTCTGGAGAGAATAATGTAAAGTCAATGAGATTGATGCGGTGCTTAAAGTCAAGTGTTTTTGTGACTGCCGTGCTGAATAAGATGGCATTACATTCTTAAAGTTAATTCACTACTATATACGTTAATCATGAAATCTTGATGATTCTTTACCATTAAAACTATTATCTATTTAGAGCAACACTGCCTTTTTATTTATTTTTGCAGGTTATTTTTTAATCTAAAAAGGTTATTCAATTTGCAGTATCATTTACAATCACAGAAACCTTGTTAAATAAGTTTTTACTACAAAAATCAACATTATAAAATTGTGCTAGCTATCAGTCAGGCTGCGAGAACTAGAAGGATTTCCCCAAATCACTGGAATTTATTCCAGAAATAAACATAAATTCACCATGAATGTCCTTTCTTTTTCTAGAGAGCAAAATATATACATTTATTTTCCCCATTGTGTCACTTCCTCTTGTCTTGGATTAAAAGTCCAGTATAGCATTTAGTTCTTCCATTATTTTATGATGATGTTAAATATGTGTTGTTCCATACTTGAGAACAAGCTGACAATATATTATCCAGAAGGAAAGAAATAAAAATAAATGTCGCATGCATGAGTCTTGATTACTTGCAACATTGTTTAGCGTAGTGTGATTTAACCCCTTTTCTGATTGAGATCATGTTTGCTATTCCCTTTGTTTAAAATATGTCTAAGAATTCTATTTCTACTGCAAAAATAAATGATGAATTATTTATACATACCAATTATTTATTATCATTTATGCAAAGCTTGTCATATTATGCATGCATAAAGGGATTAAATCACTGTTAACCCATAATGCCTTTAGGGGTATTATACGATAGGCAAAAGGTTACTTATGTTTACTATTGTAGATAAACATATACATTAAGAACATACATTTTGTTTATACAAATTGCCAAGCTGAGTATCAGTTCTGTTAGGAAAACTATGTGTTTATTGAGCAATTGGCTTTCTAAGTAATGCTCAGTTAATCTATTTAATGCAGTATGCTTACTTTCTCTAGATTTAAAATATAAGCTTTTTTTCAACTACTGATACTCAAGTAGAATTTAATTCAAATCTGAGGAATGGTAGTATAAGAATGAAGACATTCCTTTTCTTTGCTTTCTCTGTCCATCCCAAGGCAGCACCTTCATCAGCTAATGATGCCTCACTGCACTTTAGCATTAAAATAAGTAGATACAATCTATAAAACATCAAAACAATGCAATTTTCTATTAATTCCAATCAGTCTGAAATATAAGGCAAATTCAGGAAGATAGAAATTTTACACTAGCATAAATAGATGGAAAAAATTAGATGCAGCTGCTTTAATAGAGTACAAAGTGGTACTACATCTCTGTAGTGTATGGGCCAAAATTATTTTCAGTATTAAAATAATAAAGTGGTCCTTATGTTATGCCATCATGCTGTAAAAATAAGATCTTTATGAGGTTTGTATAAAAAACACTTTTTCAGCTTTAATAAACAAAGAATTGCATTTAATTCTATAAAAGGGATTAGGTTATCATATGTGTACTTAAGGACATTTCATGTGATAGCAGCGTGAGAGCAATTCAACAAGAGTCAAATGACAACTATTTAATGCAGTCACTCTCTAAAGCTGCAATATCTTGTTACAAATATGGTTCAGGTCACAGTCTAAACACAGTTAAAGGTCTCAACCTAGTTCCTGAAGAATGTGAGTTCGCATAACAAAACCTGGCCCTCAAAAGCACACATGCAAGTCTCTAATCAAGGCATTTTTGTTCTCATCTTTTCTTGTCCCTGCTCAGCAAAACAACATGTTTGTTTCTTAACCTATCCCAATTCTACTCCCACAGTAGCTTAATTTGTTTCTGTTCACTTCAGAACCTGCAGAGCCCAGGGATCTGTTGTTTTAGCTGTCATGGCACTTTTAAGATTTTCCTAAGGAGCCAGCACAAACACGTGGGAACATATCTCGATGCTGAAGGCTGAGAAATTGAAAATAACACCAAGTCCTCTGGCAACAGCACTGGAAACAGTTAAGTGGTCTTGATCAACCAAACTGAATGAAAATGTATAGCTGTTATTGTATGTTGATTACGAAAAGGTCAGGTCAGAAAATCAACATCTTTTCCTAATTTAGATAGACGACAATTAAGTTGAAGGTTGCCATTCTTTTCAGTAGGTTTTCTTACTGGGTATCGCAGGCTTGATTAACCAAAATCTTTTTACATACCTAACTTCAAACTGGGAAGAAGCCCTTCTGAATGCCAACTCTTAAGAGTTTAGCACAGGTCCATCTGGCATGCTCATCTACGCCTGAAACTTAGCATAAGCTCTTAAGGTGAGGTATACACTAAAAGTATTCATAGGGAACAAGAAGCTTCAGCACTGATTCAAAATCAAGTCACTTTATGAAACATAGCCCTACTAACAGACCATTTTTTAAATCACAGATTAATGTCCTTACATCTTGATGTTCACGAGCTGCAAGAGCAGCCTTGTTTTAACTAGCTGCACTGGAGCAATATGCTGCAAATAAGACTGTCCCCTTGTTTAGGCTGATTTGACAGCAGAGAAATGCCCTGATCTATTCTGTGTTATTCTGATTAAAACCAATACAAGTGAGATCAAAATCAAGTCCACTGACTGTAAAAAGCAAAAGAATGCGTTAAAAGAAAAGGTAGTTTGAGGGCAAGTAAAACCTCTAGCTTGTTTTTTTAATTAATATTTTCTTTTTGTGACATAGCCCCAGGCAGCCAAATATATATTCTTCTAATCCCACTTGACCTCAACACAAATGTTTATGCCAAGGGTGTTCTCATGTTCCCAAGACTGGGGCTTAGGATAATGGATTCTACCAAAGGGCATTCTTGCATTTTTCTTCTCTCCTTTCATTTTGAACCACATTTCTATCCATGTTTTAATCCTGATTCTCCTCTGTCCCATAGATATGGTCTCATGTATAATATTCCTATGGATGATACACTAAGGGCTCTGCCTACTACAGTCAGTACTAATAAATGCCTTCTTACCTTCTGGCTACAGAGCTGAAGTAAAATAGGTTCTGTTTCAGAGAGAAACTCTGTACACGTTGCTGCTATCTTATTTCTACACAGATGATCCATGAAGTCAAACATTCATTACTTACTATAAAAATAGTAAAAAGAACAGATCTTGAAATTTATTTGCTGATTGAAATAACAGGTTTTAAAAAAATATATTCTTTTCTTTTTCAGTTGCTGTCATGATTTTTGCGAAAGATCAGAAGTAGCATTGCTGTCAAAAAATGAAAAGATCAGCATTTCATTCTGTGTTAGAGTTGTCAGAAATGAATGCACAAGATTTTTGTGTGCAATCCTGTGTGCAATTCTTAGTGTCAGTAAATGCAGATTCACACTGTAACTCTGCTTATAAAATTAGTCAAAGTCACATGTAAAACCGTTGTCACTTGTATTTATTAATCAGAATGAGCTTGCTTTGAAACTTTGACTCATGCAAATTAGTAACAGAAAATTAAGATGGATTTTTCCTTTATTTATCTGTAAACACTTTGATGTGTTTCCCTTGGTGTACAATAAAAAGTGATGTGATATTTTGGTAATATCATCACTAATTCCTCAACTTTAATTTTAGATGTAAAAGTTTGTTTTGTGTACTATCTTGAACATTTCAAAGCGTTCACAAAAGATCTTGATAAAATTTACTGTTTCACATCTGAAAAAAGGAAAATGTACCAACATAAAATATTTAAAAGTGAAAGCCTATATTTACTGCCTGCCAAATTACGTTTGAATTGTGTTATATTTGCAATAGTAATGACATGAGATAGTCTCAAAATATTCTGTTGTAATTTAATTATTTTTAAGAATATTTTAACAGTAAAAGGGAAAAATAAAAAGCCAATGAATGTGAAAAATACTATTTTATCAAGTAAATAGCGGAAGCATCATACTAGTTTGACCACTTCTCATTTTTAAATTTTCATTGCTTATTTGTAGATGTTTTTTATTCTCATTCCTTTAATATATTTTGTATAACACACATTTAACACTGTTTTAACCAACATCTTCATATTTTTTTGTCTTCAGTAGAAAAAGCAGCTAATCAACACTACAACCTCAGAATGTGATTATGATTCATACTGATTGACTGCATGACAGCAATGTAGTATAAGAAATGTAAGAGGAGTAATTACAGAACATACTCTACTTTGCAGATTAAGAGTAAACACAAAGTAATGTATAACAGATTTTAAAAGATCAAGATCGGAATCAACAAGTAAAAATCAGAATATAATTCCCTGAGTGAGTATCTGTATCCTGTCTTCTCTTTAGGGCATCCTTACTTAGGATTTCTGGTAAGTTTGCCATGGAGCCTACAGAGAACATTACTGTACTTCACAGTATTTAAACTCAGGACTATAACTGTTCTTAAACTGCATTTCCAAAGTGGATTACTAATAGCCATTTATGGGAGATACTGTTGGATGATAAGTTTCTGGTCATTTCCTCCTGAAGGAAAAACACTAAATGCCATAAAATTTTTCATCAGAATTAATCATCATCCAAAGATTCTGAAGAATAAATGTTTCAAATCCTGATAACTGACTATAGAGGAGAAATAATTTTAAAACTGTTGCAAAATACAAACAGGTTGTAGTATGTAAAACACAATTCCCCATGTAGTCATATGCACATACACTGATATTCATTCCCAGAATCTTAAAGTAATTTAAAAGGATAATTAGTGTGTAGTGTCTGAATTGGCTCCTCAGAGGGTTAGTGTCCATCCTGTTTGTCACTGTTTCTTGCCTAATCCTGTCTAATGAGGGTTTATGTTAACATGGCTAAGCACTTGCCGATATGTGCTACCAAGCTATCTATGCTTAGAGAAGACATGCTGTTCAAATGTCACTGCCGTTGGCTATCATGCAATAAGATACTGATTATTGCTTACTATGTTTCATATTCAAGAAGCTGCCATGTCTGTTTCTTTGTAGACTCTTGTAGTTCTTATGTAGGTAACAAAAAATATTTGCGTTTTTCCTAGGTTTAAATTTTAATCTCTTTTGCATACCTGATAATAACTCTCTGTGAAGGGCAATACCTTTGATTTCCTGCTTTAAAGTATTTAGAGCCAGTTAAACAGAACTATGAGAAAAATAAAAACAGAATTTAAACATCAGTAACCATGAATAAATATTTATATTTTTAAATCTTTATGCAAATGCAAATATGTACATACGTTAACATATTTGGAATATGCTAGAGGTTTTCCTTTAAGACAAGATAATTATTTCTTCTTTTCTCTTTCCTTTGTCCGTGCTTCCGAAGCTACTAGACAGTCTGGAACATAAATCACAGTCAGGCCACTTCTCACTGGCTAGTAATGATTATCCTCTGCAGGTAGGAAGGCATCCTACTAGAGTCTGAAACTAGAGGTCAGCCTTCAGATCTGAGATTTGGTTCGAGTCTGTTTTTCCTCCTGTTCATGGAACGTGGAGATTCACTCTTGTTATAATTGCTTACATTAACTATTTCTACACTGCTGCTAAAAAGAAGTCTCGGGAGTGCACACAAGCAGCTGACTAGCATGCACTCTCCTATCTACACTACTGCCCATCAGGTTGCCTAAGGCCTGCCTGCAGACAGCCCATGAACAGCTTGTTTGGGCATATCTGGAGAAGTGCTAAGCTACTAGACACATTAGGGACGGAAGGTCCTGACCATTGACTCCCCTACAGATGCAGCACAGACATATCAGGACAGACCTTGACACAGGTTCAAGTGTGCTGGCAAGGCCACTGCACATTCCTTATCTTCTGAAGAAGAGTCCTCTTGACTGTGAATAGCACTGCCTAGGAACAGGCCAAGCTCATTCAGAGGAGATTTTGCTAGTGTGCCACCACTAAAGGCTGAGCTACAGAGTGCAAGGGGCAGCAGTATCTGGGACCCTCCTATGCCTCACCATAGCCTGGGCCCTATTTTTGCAGTTTCCCAGTTCTCGCATTAAAATCTTGGACGGTCTGGTTTAGTGTGGAGGATGTGTATGATGTGGATATCATTGTAATTCACCAAAACAGTAGTGCATGTGTTTGTATGTGTGTGTTTAAACCTATAATCCCACAATAAATTAGCTTGAATGCTTACATTTTTGACCAGCTAAATCAATGGGTGTATAACTGATTTATATAGCTGTAGTAGATAGAAAACAAAACTCTGAGTTCAACTGTGAGTTTTGTGGAAGATCAACATTTCTCTTTCCATTATAGTCTTGCAATAGCTGAGTAAAATGAAGATTTGGCACGGCATCAGCACCCAGCTAGAATTCAGACAAGGAATGCTGCGAAGTTTTGTGAATCATCATTTTCTATGACTCTGAGTTAAAAAAATAAGTGTTATGAAATATGAAACTGAGAGAATTAAGTGGTGAATTTTTGATATTAAATCATATTTGTAAAAATATTCTAACTAACTTGGGAGACATATTACTGTAATTCTCTCCTTAGGAGATAATGACAACCTCTGTTTCTTCATTTTAATATTTTTCCTCAGACATTTGAAACCCTTAGAACTACATTAAGTGTCATGCTGATTTGAGACCCAGTTGGAAAAAAATCTAGAAAAAAAATCTTTTTTTTTTTTTTATGACCAATATTCTTAGACAATATGTCTAAACAGAATCAAATGTTAACATTATCCTAAAGTCATAGCTATCACATTTTAAAGCTGACATCACTATCACCACACAATAAAAAAATATTTCTCTTTGGTAATTGTTAATGAGACCATAACAACAAGTTTGGTATCAGAACTGCCATATTGTGTCTAATACACTGTCCATCCCAGCCACATCTTCTTGTGAATAAGCAGTTGATGATGCTCAGGGAAAGAAAGAACAAATTTAGCATGACTGTTTATCTAAGGAATCTCTTACTATCTGAAAAGCAGTGAATTGAGTGAGCTTACACCTACATATTGCAAATTGTGTTTACAACATCCTCTGTGCACTTGGAATAGATGCATCCATCTTTTTTAGTTTATTCATAATTGTTCTTCCTTAGGATCAGTATTGTAGCAAGAAGGTTCAGCACATACGGACAAAATCACTGCCTGAAAATTTCTATTACTCACTATATTTGAATACATTTGAGTGCCAAATATTTAAATACTTTGATAACATTAAATGCTGAAGTTGTACGTGTAAATTAGAGTCGATTGCCCACCAACCTGATATGTTTTCAACCTGTTGAATCATTTCTGTTATGATCATCTTCTTCAAGTTTGAGAATGATTTTTAAGGAGTAGCCCCATTCTTCATCTAGCTACTGCCTGGAAAAATACACATTTTATTATTCATTTCTAAAATTTTTCTGTGCCATGAACTTTGGTGGAAAAAAAAGTAATTGGCTATAAATGAGGATGAGAATCTATTGAGAAAGTTTCCTAATAACGTGCCTCTATATCCTTTATGTATTATCATTTATAAATTTAATTTTCTCAGGAGATAGTTGTGGTATCCCCTGTTCCCACAGTGTTATATCCACTGTAGGGAATATGGTTTCCCCAGCTGCCAGAGCTCTTCCTTCCTAGAGACTAAAGTAAGAGTCCCACTGAGCTTTCTTGGGCTAGAAGCCACAAAGGTTATTTTCTGCTATAACATTCCTGCAGTAATTAGTAATTACTGAAAACTGAATCTGGTCCATTGTTAATTTATTTAAATCACTTAATTTAATTATATCATAGGCAAATTACAGGGACAGTTACTGTTTTGGCCATGCAAAACTGTCCATAGCCAAGATGTATAATGTTTCTCTAATTTGTTTCCAAGGGAATTTAATTAATTGTGAAGTGGACAATATGGCAAATGCTGGAATTTATATTACTCATTAGCTCAGTAAAAAGTTGAAATCCTTCTCCACTCATCCTACTGGAAGGGACCAAAAGGCTGTTGGAGAACAAAGGTAGAGGCCCTTCTGCAGCTGTTTCTTTTGTCCTAGTGGCAATCACAGTTTTGACTTCTATTACTTGAGGTTATTTATCAGTAAAACCACACTAGAATGGATCCACTAGTCCAGTTAGCACACCCAGCATCTAAAATTGAAAAATAGATGATTTCTACCACCCTACAACTTCCCCAGCAAATTAATTTTCTCCCTCCTCTCACCACATAAAGCAATCCTATCAGAGGAAGTGTGAGCAGAAGAAAGAGGAAGGAGAAAATGTAGAGATGCCATATTCACAGGAGGCAACTTCAGAATGTTATAGATTATACTAAAGCTATGATTTTTCAGTGAAGATCCCTTTAGTGAACATTTCACACAATAACTGACAAATTCTGTAGCAATTTAACACTTCTCTTGTATCAGTCATTTGAAATATACAACTGCATTATTCTACTGTTAATAAGTTTCAATTGCATAATAGATTAAATTGGTTGACATCCTTTGACCAATAATAAAGTGAATTTCTTTACAGTTGAAATAAAAGTTTCTACTATTCATACATATTCACAAATTTCAGAGAAATATTCATGTTTTAGCACCACAGTCATAAATATTTGTCATAAAACAAATACCACTTTTAGTTATATGTTCCTAAAGTAAGCATTTAAGCTGTTCTTTTTATTGAGTGTTCACAGTTTAAACTTATTAAGACAAACAGGTTTATGCATCCAACTAAGCTGTGCATCTATCTACCAGATCTGAATCTTCTGTTTACATGGATTGTGTTCACAAATGAGTATTGTGGCTATCTAAGAGTATGGATGAAGATTCAGTCTTGAACTGAGGTCTCAACCTGAATGTGATACAGTTAATAAAGCTGAATTTCCTGAGGAAGATGAAGTATGGTAAGTATACATGAATTCCAGTTATTCCCATGCTAGAATTCTCAAAATTTTACAGTAAGAACGAAAACCTGGATTGCTTTAGCAAGGAGTTCTATCCTATATTTGACATTATAAGCCAATTATATTTCTACACCTGCATTTCTCTTGATTACAGCATACAGAATAGTTAGCCAGAGCAAAGTGACAGGAAAAGAAAATAGTACAATAGCATTATCAACTTTAAAGAGATGAAACCTTTTCTTAAAAATTTAATCTCATACTTTTCTTTACTGATGTTCTTAAGAAATATTACATACATTTCCAATACATCTTGAAAACAACAAATAAAAGAAACTGGATTAGATAAACTGATTAAGATTCCTGACCAAGAAGACTGACGAGACTGATGGCTTTCTAAATATCTGCAAACACACAGCAATATATTAATGACTACACTCTTAATACTATTGTTTTTGGAGGTAACTGCAAGGTCTGTAATAAAACATTTTTTGATAAAAGACTCAGAAATTATTCAAGCATGCCATTGCATTTTTCAGTTTTCCTTTAAAGAATATTCACAAACTATTTTGGTTCAAGCCCACTGGAGTTGTATTAAAATATAATAATACATAAAATATAACTGAAATATTTTTATTTTATTTTGAATCTGTCTACCTGATGACTGAGACTGGCATAGACTTCCTGTCTGACAGGAAGAATCACAGAACCGCGGCATCATACAAAGAATATGAAACACACAAATAATACAAAAATAATTTTCAGTGCAACTCAAAAATAAATTTCACCCAGCAAAAATTCTCTGGATCATTATCTGCATCTTTTTCTGCTAAGTATTTTTCAATATTTTCATGCTCAGTTGTGTGCCACCTGTGATGTGCCACTCTTTCCCTCATTGAAGTGAGAGGGAAGGAACTAAGAGGCCACAAAAGTACAACAAAAGGAGTACACATTTTGCACATTATTTTGTTGTGATATCAAAGCGCCATGCCTTAAAATACAGTGAAGAAGTGCAATGAATCATTGCTGTTGCAGATCAGAATATTTTATTCACAGTACTTTCAACAGAAGTCCATACTAATGGGAAGAAATACTCCTGCATCTTGCATTTGTGGCCCTAGATTCTATGCTCACAGTAACATTTTTCAAAGCACAAGACAGAGTTATACTCCAGTCTGTCATGGGAATGCAGTTTGTTCCTCCAGTAAGTATGCTTGAAATCACTATTACCAAGCTTGTGGGGGCTGTCACCATAAACGGCATATAGAAATTCTGGACAAATATCTTAAATACATGTGGTTCTTTAAGTAAAACAAAACTTATCTAAATAATTTGTAATTTTCAGGCATATTAACTTAAAGTTATACTGCAGTATTTGAAATGCTTCTTTTCAAATGGGAAAGCCTATTTAAATATATATTCATGAGAAGTTATGTATACATGATGTACATTTAAAAAATTACATATTCAACATTACATCATACATAGTGAAGTCTCAAAATTTTACATTTTATTGAGAGCACACTGGTTTCTATTGAGAATGTGTTTAGGCAAGTTGCTCTGAAAGGCCTCACTGTCACATTTAGCATAAATGTAATTTTTCTGTACTTCGTCAACATTGTCTTTAAGCTGTTCTCCATAGGGAAAATTAAGGCAATAGGTCAACTCACTTTCAGTTCCCATTAAAAGCAAGTGGACTTAGCTAACTATGACCAACTAAATGATATTTTATGTGAGAAAAACATTTGCTCTACAGGATTCCCCTTCCAACTAATGAATCACTATTTAATAATTTCAAGTACAACTTTAAGAAGCCATCAGATTATAGAACTCTGTTAATTCTGAACTGAAATGGCAGAGGCTTTGTTTCATCGAATAAAGACAAAAAGCAAGTTTGCCTGACATTTACTTCTTATGATATTCCCACCACCTGACTGTTGAAAATAAAATTTAAAATCTCAAAAGAAATCACAATCTAAACCACTTAATCTCAGCTGACTCTGTTGAAATCACTGTGGGATGAATTCACAGGCCTTGAAATATGTCTTACAATGAGATAGTTAAAGATCAGAATCTACTTAACAGAACAGACTGAATAGGATTAATCTTTGTCTGCAAGCATCTGTACAAAAAGATATCTGATATTAGAGGGTTCTTCAGTTAAAATGGGAAAGTTTTTGTAACTCAACCTAAAGACAAACAAGAAAATGTATAAAGTTGTGGGTAACTTCAACAACAAAAACTTTATAAGAAGTGAACAAGTTTTTCCACTACCTAAAACCAAGAGGAGGGTCAAGATTTCCTAAAAGCTCATAAGTCCCTTAGCTGAACTTGAGCAGGTGTGGCAGATCTCCAAACTGCAACCTCAAAGGCTCAAGTCCAGTTTCCACCCACCAGTGGAGTTACCTGACTGTCTCCCCAGCTATTCAGAGATCTCTCTGGGCACTGTGCCCACAAACAGCCCCATCAGAGTAGAACACGTTTGCAACCAAACTCGGACTGGGATCTGGAAAGCAGGAGCTGCTCTACTTGCAGCTTTCTGTAGTGCCAACCTGCATGTAGGCAGAGATTTCATGTGTGCATAGGCACACTTTGTGACAGGTCCCACACAAATTGTGACGGCACGTGTTCTCTTTAAAAACAAGGTAACAGCTGTATTGTTACCTACCTCTTACAGATTCCCTAGAGACTGGAGCGTTTGAGACTCAGTCAATATCCTCTGTCTGAAAAGATTAAGAGCCACAGCTCCCCTCTCCCAGGAGACTGCATTAACCACAAAACACACAGCTGGGAAAGGAGGGGGCTGTTGCTGTTGAAACCCTTCATCTGCAGAGGAAATGATGCAATACCCATGGAAGATGCCAGGAGGAGTGCAAGAGGGAACATGACTTTGTGGCCTAGTGCCTACAGCATTTGGCTGGGAGTGGGCAGACCTAGATTCTAGTCCTTACATCAAGAGCTGTTTCTGTATTTTTATATTAAATAGTTATTAGTTTTAGATACCACAGGGCTCGGTTAATGAGGTTACTGAACATAAATCTCCCACATTCCAGGTAAATATTAATGAGAAAAACAGTGATTTATCATACAAACTCTTTGTTGGGTAAAGAACTGACTAGAGGGCTGGGAATAGAGAATGGTAGTGAATGCAGCTAAATCCAGCTGGTGACTGGTCACTGGGAAGCGATCATCTCTCTGTACTCTGCTCTGGTGAGGCATCACCTTGCAGTTTTGGGTCCCTCACTACAAGAAAGACATTGAGGCTCTGAAGAGTATTCAGAGAAGGGCAACAAAGCTGGTGAGGGATTTGGTGCACAAGCCTTATGAGGAGCATTTGAGGCAACTGGGATTGTTCAGTCTGGAGAAGAGGAGGCTCAGGGAAGACCTTATTGCTCTTTACAACTACCTGAAGGAAGGTTGTGGTGAGGTGGGAATCAGCCTCTTCTTCCTTCTAACAAGCAATAGGACTAGAAGGAATGGCCACAAGTTGCACTAGGGGAGATTCAGGTTGAACATTAGGAAACATTTCTTCTCTGAAAGAGTGTTTAGGAAAGTGAATGGGCTGCCCAGAGAGGTGGTGGAGTCACTGACACTAGAGGTGTTCAAAAAATGTTTAGATGCTGTACCAAGGGACATGGTTTAGTAGGAAATATGGGTGGTAGGTGGACAGTTGGACTGGATGATCTTGGAGGTCTCTTCCAACTGTGATGATTCTATGATTCTATGAAACAATAGCTGCCATGACAGGCAGCCTTTTGAAAGGAAGCAGTGGATAATTCTTTAGAGAATTCAGCACTGATAAGCAGGAGGAAGCCTGGCTCTGGAGACAGCGGTGGTGTTCTGAACCCCTGGCCAGATAGTGTGACGCAGTTCACATCAACAGAACAAACTACCTTTCTCCCACAAACAAGGGTTGCCACATCCCAGGTACTGTCTAGAAGCTCTTCTTGACTTTTCTGCCCCTTGGGCACTATATGTTAGAGTATTTTCTGGGCTGGCCTAACCCAGGTCAGAGCATACTACAAGTTAAATGTGGCAGGTGACTGCCTGCCAGGGCTCAACTATATGACTTGAATTTCCAGAGGAATTTTACAGGGAAAATGGTAGCTAAGGGTATTACTGGAGCTGGGAAACCCAATCAAAAGTTCTTATGTGTTAAAAATAATCTGTATGATATATTTATTGACATTTTTTCCAGATGCACTAGCAAGCCAGTGGTTAGCCAAACAAAGTTACTTTTATCTTCATTGTTCTTCATGCTCAATAAAAAATTGTTTTTACACAACATACTCTGTTGTTTTTTTTTTGTTTGTTTGTTTTTTGTCATTCCAATTAAAAATTTTAAAAACAACTGTTTTTACAAAATTAATTTAAACACTCCAAGTGTACACACAGTAACCCACAATTCTCAAGTGGCATAATGCATGCAAGTTTCCATTTCAAACACGCACATTTTGCCATTTTGCCATTGTTTCTCGATAAAGAAATCCTTGTGAGTTCCTACTCCTTTCTCTTATAAGTGGGCTCTTTAGCTCAGAAAAGAAAAAGTGGAATTAAATGTCTAAGCTTTCTTTAAAAATATGTGCTGATATTATGATAAATAAAGAAGCAATAGTCAAGTAGAAGTTAAAATTATTCACAGCACTAAGGGGAAAATTTCCCTTTTAACACAGAATACATATTGTGAATTTCATGACTGCAGCCTACTGAGGAAAACTTAGACAGCAATTATTTTATTTTCGTCTACAAAGAGAAGAATTATGAGGCAGCAGTTAACTGACAAACTACCTGTGAAAATCACGGCTGGAACAGCTGACATGAAATTAATTATTCTCAGTAATGCCTCAGAAAGCTAGTACTACATACATACTTATGAACAAACTTCCTGTGGAAAAGAAATCTTGTAATTCATTCTTAGAATGGCCTGAAATGTCTGAGTTTCAGACTGTTTCTTTAGTGTTTTAGAATTTACTGTCAAGTTAATTAACTAACTACTGAGCAAAATAGAGACTAGGTATTTGACTGGTGTCTCTTAGAAGCTGCTGAACAGATGCACTGAAACAAGCAAGCAAAAAGCAGGTAGACATGCTAGTCAAAGAACATTAGACTTGAAAGAAAGTACCTGAAGAGCTTTCCCAAGAAAAAGAAAACAGCAACAAACCTCATTTATTATTTTTAGGCACTGTGACACAATGCATAGTTATAAATTTACAAACCATTTTTTCCACATGGAACTCCATTCTTATTCAGATTGATTATTAATCATTTTTTCTCCTATTTTTCCTAAACTTCAAAAAAAAATTAATGTAATTCACTTCTCAGACAAGGTTTGTTTTAACTACTTAATTCCTGAATATCATTCAGATCTAAAGTATTATCCTGGAGAATTCCAGGAATTTAAAGGAACTTTTCCTTAAATATTTACTTGAAACAAGGCAATAGAAATGATAAGTGTTTGCCTATTTATTTATTTATTTTTTCAGTTCTTTCACTACTCTGTCATTAATAGTAAATCTTCACCGCTTTACAGCCATTTACCAAAGACTTTCAAATCCATTATTTCCCTAAGGCTCTCTAGCACCATGTTTTAGAAAGTTGGTCTATCTGTTTTTTAAATTCCTGGTATGTAAAAGCCAGCTGTCCCGCTTTTCTACTGAGATTATATTTGCATTTTAAAGACCTTGCATCTTAGTCATATTTCACTGCTTATTATAATAAATTGAATCAATATAATAAAATCTGTAACACGTTACAGATTTTAAGTGTTTCTCCTCAAGCCATTCAGTGTCTGAGTTCAGACTGTAAAATATTAGTAGGTGTAAAAAGAGTAATAAATAGAACATACGAAAAGAAATTCTCTCACTCTTTTCCTGAATTTTTCATTTTTGAACTCTTATGGCATTTCCAGGACATCATAACACTGAGCTCCTTCAGGGAGAAGTAGCTGGCACAATCCATTTCACTCATGGTCTGTATATTAGCTCTGGAAGTCAAAAGAATATTGTGGGAAGATTCTACAGGCCGAGCCAGCACATGGAAATCAAGAAATGAGGAAAGATGAGCAGGAATCAGGTTATTAATCCTCCAGTAGCATTTTCATTCTTTGAAGTGACTCAAAGGTGTAGATGGGACCAAAGGTATTTTCCCAGCTGGAGACTAGACAGCCTTCCTGACAGCCAGCAGGAGTTTCCCTGCCCAATCACTAGGATTTTCTGAGCACACTCATCACATTTGCTATGCTCTAGTATCTGTTGTGCCAACTGAATTCCAGCTTGAGCTGGTTCACCAGCACCACTATTTGTCAACACTTTGTTTTGCTCTCTTTCCTAAACTCATCAGTCTTCTATAGCACTGCTGTTCCCCTGCATATCTGCCCAACAGCAAATAGAATTTTGGTAATGCCTGCTGTGCTCCCTCTTTGACAACATTCAGGCATCATGATACAAAGTAATCCTCTCACTAGTAACATGGCCTATCAAGAAACATCACTCGTGGACATTATGTCTACTTTCGAATTTAAGATTAACAAAGCATTCAGCGGTATGAAAAGAAGTGCTGATTCACCTTACAGATAAGATCAATCCAAGCTAGCAGCAAAGAGCCCAGAACGCATACATAGAAGAGGTGAAGGTGTTTCTACCTCCTACCTCTACCTCTGCTTTATATGCATTTATGGTTCTTTGTAAGATACAAGACTTGACCTCTTGTAATAGGAATCTAGACATGGGTAGTAGATGAGTCCCTTGAGTAAAACTAAATATTTTTATGACTAAGATTTATTTGGCAAAAGCTAATGAATCAGCATAATACAGGGATACTAGCAAAGGTAAAAGCACAGGCAGGAAAAATCATGATAAGAAACAGTTTCTAAAGCATGATAGATGGAATGCGTAAGATTCTTCAGTTTAGAAAGATGTATCTACACAGATCAAAGACTGAGAAATTACTAGGAAGGACTCTCAATACAGAACCCATAGCACATCTGATAAAAGTATCTCACAACTAGTGAAAGGTATACAAACTGATTTTGCCTACTCATCATATTTAAACTGTTAAGCAAGCATCTCAGCTCAGATAACCTTGAAGTTCAAACAAGTTCAAAGACACGGATTCGTGAATGATAGATTCTCTGTGGGAATCAAACTTGGGAATCTGGATGAAACGTCAGATTCAGAAAGTCCCACCCCTTCAGTTTACTGACTCAGAGAGAGGAGAGCAAGAGAAGGAATTCTCTATAATGCCTAGTTCCTTTCCTCCCTTTGGTTTGTTTAGATTATTGAAAGAGTACTCTACTATCCAGACTTGCAGAGTTGCAGAACTATCATTCTTATGTTCTTACAACCCTAAAAAGTTTTCACCAGCTGTGAGTTTCTTTGTGCTTAGGGGTGAGAAAAGCTTCCCTCAACTGTCTGCATGCGGACTCTGTTCTGAGATACAGAAGTATTTTCTAGTCCCATTTAAATATTTAAATCTAAAACACTGCAGGAGACAATTTACTGGGAAAGTCCAGGTTTAGATTCAAACATAATGACTTATTATAGATGAGGAGGTCATTAGCAAGATAGATTCTAGCTCTAGTAACAATAATCCAGCAATTTTGTGTGCTGTAACAGCTCAGAGACAACTATGATCTTTTCAGTCTGAAATTAAATAACTACATGGTCCACAGTAGAGGTATATGAAGTGAGAAGAGATACAGAACAGTAATGAAACAACCAAGAACTAAAGTAATTAGACATGCTTATGATTCTAGAAAGGTTTTACTTTTCTCTGATCATCTGAGTAACTTGATCTAATGTGGCTTTGCCTTGGAGCAGGAGATTTGAGCTCCAGATGTCCCTGCAAATTTCACACCTCAATTCTGTGATTCTTTTCTAAGAATCAACATGTCTGGACTGCCAAGCAACCTAACCCGATGTCTTCAAGTGCTAGATGTGTAAAAAAGTGCTTTTTCTTTTTCTTTCTTTTCTTTTCTTTTCTTTTCTTTTCTTTTCTTTTCTTTTCTTTTTTGCACCAATCCTTTATTGCTTTGTCGTTTTAGACCAGCCCCATTCCTTTAGCTGCATAGACAGTATAAAACAAATCTCCTCAACTGTAGAACATATTTCTCCACCTGAAGGAAGAAAGTGATATCAACAAGTGATAATCTTCTGAAAAGTGTTCATGGTCAAAACGAGAAATACATTCCAGGAGTCCTCTC
Source organism: Bambusicola thoracicus (assembly GCA_002909625.1). Classification (NCBI taxonomy): domain Eukaryota; kingdom Metazoa; phylum Chordata; class Aves; order Galliformes; family Phasianidae; genus Bambusicola; species Bambusicola thoracicus. The sequence continues at coordinate 7,193 of PPHD01004620.1, read as the reverse complement.
CTACAAATAGAGCATAAATTTCCTATAGAAATCATTCAGATAAGAGGTGAGAGAAGTCAGCACTTCAGATATCTGAGTCTCCCTGTGTTATTTGGAGAATTATCCCACCTGTGCTTAATCTTAAAGGAGATGCTTAGAAACTGAGCATTGAGTATGATCACTGTATTACACGTGGGTAGAACACATCAGCTTATAAATAACCCACTATCTTGCTTTGCATCCAGACTACAAACTACAAACCAAATGGTAAAGAGGGGCACTTTGCCATTCTCAGGGGAGGAAGGTGGTTAACTTAGTCCTGTAACAGCCATTTCAGTGTACCCTCTAATCCCTATCAAGCCCAATAGTTCATATTGCTTCATAAAAGGACATTCCATTGTGACCCAGAGACCTACAATGATAAAGAGTTTGTCTGGCTTCCGTTTCAAGCCATCAATTTTTATTATGCCTTTCACCACTAGATTAAAGAGCTCATTTGTATCTGCTCCTTGTTTTTCTTCATGAATGATACATTGTAATCAAGTCACCTCTCAGCCTGCTCTTTGATTAGTGGTGATATTATTTTTGCAACTCTTCTGAACCTTCTCCAATTTCAGTACTCTTCTAAAAATTAGTTTTTTGGTACCGCATGTAGGGTTTTAATAGGGCTTTTGAGCAGTGCTAGATGCAAACATTTCTCCATGCTATTTGCTCACTCCCTATTCAAAAAGCTTACAACAGCATTAACCCTTTCTATCCCATTAATACATAAAAATTCATGACTTCTACACTCTAAGCAATAACTGTAGTTCAGACCTGTTAGAAGGAGCTAAAGAATAAACTGCTATGTGTGCTATACTGAACTTCCTAAACAAACTTAGTGAACTTATTACTGATTGTGATGAATTCTTGACTATCTACTGTGTTCAATTTTGATCCCCTTGCTACATGAATCATAAAATCATAGAATGGTTTGGGTTGGAAGGGACCTTTAAGATCACCCAGTTCCAATCCCCTGCTATAGGCAAGGATATCTTCCTCTAGACCAGTTTGCTCAAAGCCCCATACAGCCTGGCCTTCAATGCTTCCAGGGAGGGGGCATCCACAACTTGCTGGACAATCTGTTCCAGTGTCTCACCACCCTCACAGCAAAAAATTTCTTCTTAACATCTAATATAAATCTACCTTCTTTTAGTTTAAAACCATTTTCCCTTTGTCCTGTTGCTACCTGCCCTTATAAGAAGTCCCTTTTCAGCTTTTCTGTAGACCCCTTCAGGTACTGGAAGGCTGCTGTAATGTCTTCTTGGAGCATTCTGCTCTCTGTGCTGAAAAGCCCCAGTTCTCTCAGCCTGTCCTCCCTGTACAGGAGGTGCTCCAGCCCTCTGATCATCTTTGTGGCCCTCCTCTGGACCCTCTCCAATAGCTTGATGTTCTTGTTGTGTTGAGGGCTCCAGATCCGATGCAGTACAGGTGGAGTCTCACAAGAGCATAGTAGAGAGGCAGAATCAACTCCCTCAACCTGATCATACTAGAGCTGATTTCAGAAAGAGACAGGACAGGACATGCAAACAGAAGTTCTCGTAGCTCTTTATTGAATTCCTGAGCAAAAGAAATAATTGAAAATAAGCTTCTTCAATTGTAATAATAAAAAATATAGATTTATAAGGAACAAATTCATAAAAAGTTTGTTTTAATTAGAAGCCACATGACTACTGCTAATTTAATTGTAACATTTAGGCTAAAAATTTTGGAAAAAAAAAAAAAGATTTATAGAGTGAATTGAATGTTTTTTGGCTTTTGTTTTTGTCTTTTTTCCCCCACACATAATCCAGTTACTATATGTAGCATCACGTCATGGATCAGGATGTGATTATCAAGCTTCACAGTGTATGCACAGCAGGATATATTAGTTAACTAAAAGCAACTACTGCTGCATTTAGCATATTTCTATTGTTATTCTGTAGTGTATTTCTATTAATAGTAAGTTTGTGGTTAAGTAGTAGTAGGTATACTACATAGACTGTTTTTTTTTTTCTTTTTAATTTCCAAACCTAATATTTGACAGTATTTTGGGCTTCTTTTTCCTTTATTTGTTTGTTTTCTTGTTTTCTGATACTTTGTGGTATTCATGTGCCTAATGTTCGCACTTAAATAATCTATAAAGCTTTCATGAATGCCTATGGTTGATATCATGTCTAATTTAGAGATACAGAATCAGATGAGCAAGGCTTAAAGGAAGTATTTTTAATCTTGAGTTTCTGTAATTATATGTTTCAGCCACTCTTTGGTACTCCTGTATGTGATCTGCCTTTTTTCACTTGCCCATATCAGCAGTGAGGTCAGAGGGACCTTAGAATACCCAGAACTTCAGAAAGTCATGGTATTCAAATAGATAAGTAATAGATGTTTATGTCTTAGTTTCAGCACTTTTTTTTTCTTCCAAATATCTTTCCTCAGGGAAGCAAGAGTCAGTGGGTCAGACGCCATAAATTACCCACTTCATGCATCTTGCTTTAAGTATCAGCTTCATAAATACTTGACCATTTATCTTGACATTCATGTCTGAGTGCCGTGGCATGTGTGTTATGCTTGGTTTTTTTTTGTTTGTTTGTTTTTGGTTTTTTTGTTGGTTTTTTTTTTTTTTATTGTTTGTTT
>PPHD01004619.1:16827-28158 GCA_002909625.1 Bambusicola thoracicus | reverse complement strand
CTGTTTAGGAACCGCAATGGGGTTTTGCTCTGGAGAGTATCAGCCACCCCATGGCAGCTCTTTACTTTAACCTTGATGAAATTAAGAAATATAGAAATATGATTCAAAATAAGAAAGAAAGCTGGTTTTGAAGCTCAAAGAAACATTGTTTTCTATTCCACTTCCAACTGGGGGTCAAGGGAAAGTAGTTGTTTCAGGTGAGGCGGCTCTTTCCTTTTCGTCATACAGTTGTTTCTCCGGGGCCCAGTTAAAAGCCAGTCCTCTCCTTCTGAAGTGTCTTTTGCAAGCATAACTACTGGCTTCCTCAGTGGCCTTCTTGATTGCTTTCTAATGAATCATCTTTGTTGATCCTCTGTAACATGATACAAAAATGGAACCCAACATTTGTCATCAGCTTTCTTTTAGGAGATAAAGTTTCAGATAGTTTTACCCTTGACTTCTCTACTTTATGGATCCCATTATTTAGTGCCGTGAAGGTAAAACACCTGTACTGTACGAGTGAAACAAAACTGTTCTTCATAAGCATTGTGCATTCTTAGAGAAATGCTGCTACCAATCCAAATAAACAGTTAGAACTGTTTTGCTAGGCTATGTCTGGTTGTGAAAACGATATCAATGCAGGAAAAGAAAAAGAAATAATTCTGCTGTGTTTTGCTAACTGGTTCTGGAGAATTTGGCTGGCTGGCTGGGTAGGGAAACAATTTGTTATCAGCAGTTTAATGTGCTTGTGAAGGGTACCTCTTATTGCTAAGCCATCAGAGTAGCACTCAGGATGACTCACATGCAATCTCAGGGGGGTAAAATGTACACAAAATAACTGCTGCAAACAAGTCAGCCGACACCAAGAACTACAATTCCGAAAGCTGATTCCGCATATGTTTCCAAGGGGTCTCTGCTTATTGTGACTGCAGTTACCACAAACTTTTCAGATGGATCCGTGGAAAGTCTCTCACGTTTGCATGTAAAGCTGTGATTAGAGATGCAGTCATTGCAGAATTAGTGGTGGGTGACAGTAATGTTTTTAACAAACATAGGACTGGGACTCCGGGCTTCAGGAGGGCTGGGTGTTGTGTCAACACCAACAAAACCAGTGCCATGTCTCCTGTGCTTGTTGGGCTGTAGTTATTTGATGAAAATACCAACGCAGCATTAATTTCACTTACAAACTGCCCAGCTGCTAATGTCACACAAATGCTTACTCAGTCCTTTCTTTTAAGTTGAGTTCTGCCTGAAATGGTTTTGCTAGAAAAGCACAAAAGTCTTTTTGCTCCAATAAATTATCTATAATCGGAGCTAATTCTGAAAGGACCTGCGCAACGAATGGCTCCGCTAGCAAGGGCAGCTCCAGCAGAGGAACCAGCTTTCCTCAAAGAAGTGCCTGCAGAATTGGGCCCAGTGACAGCTATGAAAATTGTTCCTGGAGAATGATTTTAACAGCATTTATATTGTTTATGCTAACAAAGAGATTCTGAAGACAGCGACCTTTCAGCTTTGGTTTTAGAAGTTATGCGTCTCATCCAGTTTTTACAGATGGCTTTTTTTTGTTCACTGCAAACTTCAAGGGAATGCTTGAACGGAACAGCATTTGAACCCAAGCTTCCCAAAGTTTCAGCTTCGGCCTCATACCATTAATTATGTAAAGAATGGTTTCATAAGCTGAAGCTGGTGTGCTGGTGGAAAATGTGTGTGAAGGACTGCCATTTTGTCGGCTCTCACCAGCAGCAGTGGAGATCACCTTGCTGCAACCATCTGAAATGCTGTGAGTTAATTGAGAAGAAAGAAAAGAACCCTCAAGAATTAACAACAGCGTCAAAACCCTGAAATTTTATTATCCTGACAGAGATCTTCTGAAGTACAAAGGACCAAGTCCTGTTTTGGAACCCATCTGGACCGTGATTAGGCAAACTCCTCTGTAGTGCCATATTTACTAGCCTAAAGCATGTGTTGCTAATTCAGGCCGTCTTAAGTCACAGCCTCACATCTATAAAGTTTAAGCTTAGCAGGAAAACATGAAAAAGCACTCTCATATTAATCAGCAGCGCCAGAAATAAACCTCGATATCAGGAATTTAAACCTCATACTGCTCAGATGAATGCTGCAGCCTACCACGTACAGCAGGGCTGCATATTGCCTCTCTGTGAAGGATGGATGTTAAAAAAAGGAAAAGAGTGGAAAAAAATGCATTTACTTAAAACACTCATCCTTGTAAGAGTGCTACATAGCGTGTACATAAAAAAAGGTATTTTTCTCCCACAGTTTAGGCAAACAGAATTTTTTAGTTAGATATTATCACCTGGAGAGAGCCCAATAATAAGTAATTTAGTCTGGAAAGGGATTTTGTACATTTCTGATTAATATTTACAAAAGGCTTTGTGTATTTTTGCTCAACGCTAATGAGGCAGCAGATCAAGTTTAACAAAAAGGACACTGTAGATTGAAATATGGTATTGTGCCCATCAAAGTCTGCCTCCTCTCTGCTTGGCTTATGATGAATACCGTTCTTTAATAGCGGGCTGGTGTTCGTGAAAAACTTATTACAGAGACTAAGAGAGGAGCCAAGAATGAAGGAATGCCTGACTGGCAGCAATCAATCACTCCCTTTTAAAGATGAACTGATCCTTCTTTTTTTAAAGTAACACTTCATAAAAAGGTCTCAAACATAAATATGCAAAGCATTAGAGCAATTACATTCCGCGTGATCCCTGCAGTATTTCTGGTACATGGCTTGACTGTAGTGCGGTGTACATAATGAATGCAGTAAAATGGCAAATCTCTCTAAAAAGAAGACTGATATTTAGAGGAAAGTTCTTGCTGAAGAGTGTTAATTATCTGGAGCAGTAAAGTGAGATTATTTAGATTACTTCTACAAAGTGTCTCCTTACAGGCTGTATTTGATTTAGAACTTTATTTTTCTTTTGATAAATGAAATTGATGTATAGAACATAAAAATGAACCAAATAGGTGTAATCTGTATACATGTACCTAGAGTGGACCGGGAGCTGATGCCTTTAGTGGCCATCACACACAACTATTTCCTCTTTCCACGCCTAATTTGCATTTTCTGCAACTGTGCCCGCAATCACCATCATTTTACATGCAAATTAGGCACACGACATGCAGTTTTAAAACAAGTTGTGTTCTCTATATGTGGCGCAGAAATATTTCTCTTCCTTTCACACATATTGATTTGGTTGTGACTTCCCAACTCGCAAGTCGCAGACCTTTATGCAGTATTTAACAGCCGATCGCCAGCACACGGCGCACCACTTCTAATGCAATACAGAAGGGTTGGAAGTAGAAATCAGCGGAAAAGAAAGTGCTTTTTTTCCAACCCCTAGAAAAGCTTTTGCTCTACACAGCAGAATTACGGAGTTGATTTAAGAGGCGCAGCCCAGATATTCATTCAGGTATTAGGAATTTTTAACAACTTGTGATTTTTACCCTTTAGAGAACGCGTTTGCCGTCTCCAAAGGTCTGTTACTCTCTTTAAAAATAATGCTAAGAACGGCTGGACAATAGCTGTCAAATGCAACAGATGGGAAACTGCAAAATGTTAACGAACTGGTAACTACAGAGAGTGGTATCAGATACCAACAGCGCTGCTTAATGCGCACGGCTGAGAAGTGGGGCTGCTGAACCAGAGGCCTGGCGGCCGTGGGATGCTCTGCTGGGCTCAGCTCTGCCCGCGCTGCCGGGAGGGGCTCCGCTCCACTCTGCGGAGTTCACTGGAAGTCAGAAATATTTTCTTCCTTTCAGAATAGGAAAATGACATTTGGTGAAAACGGAGGTTCTTTCCCCTCGCAGAGACAGTGTGGGTTACTCATAAAAGCATAATGGCTTTCATTCAGAGGTGCCATATGGCTGCTTATAAGATTTCTGCACAGCACTTGCTGTAGCAGTAACTAAACAAATGGCACTATAGTACAATATAATACCTGTCAAGAACAGTGATAAAGAATGTTTTATTTCTCTGCTCTCTGTCCTCCTTTCTCCCTTCCTCCCTGGAAGCACTGCCTGTGCGAGGCAGCACCCACTAGATGGTACTGCCAGGCTGCTCCCCGCTGCATCCCCTCGGCCGCCCATGGCAGCCGCATTCCCTCGGCAGGAACCCGCTGGGCAGAGCCGTGCAGATCGGATGTGGCAATGGCAGCCCGGGGGACAAAGCCCTCCTCGTTTGCTCTCCCTTAAGGCTTAAAATAAGCCCATATCCACGCAGTGCTCAGCAATGTGGGGATGCTGATGCAGAGGTACACACAGCTGCCCTGATGTGGGGCAGAGAGAAGGCCCGGTGGGATGCCCTGTGGGATGCCCTGTGGGATGCCCTGTCCAAGCTCGGCAGCGCTGCACTGTGTGGGGAGTGGGGCAGATAGGGAACCTCCCAAAAGCTGCCATGTACATCTCGGTGCCTCCTGCCTCCTCTCTGGAATATGTTTATTGTATTCTCTTTTTGAGGTTAAATTAATAAATGCGTGTGTCAGATGCTCAGTTCCTCTCATAACGAGCGGCCAAAAAATACCACCAAATGATGTTTAATTTACGTGAGCTGTTGTCTACCCCAGTGTTCTGAGCAGTTTAGTAATGGTCCTCGTTTGAATGTGTTTAGATTTGGTAAGAGATGGCTCCACCTGCTTACATGGGCAGGAGGATGGAAAATGCTGCAGTCCCTGCTCCCCAGATAGCCTTCATGTGTTGTTTACAGAGTAACACATCTTCTCTCTGCCTGTGTTTTTCCCCATAGGATCACTGCAGGCTCATACCAGCTCTGAAATATATCGGCTCTCCGATCGGCACCCTCACACATACCCCTCTATCATGTTCTTCTTAGCAATCACACTCCGGGGAAATTCAGTTTAAACCTTCCTTGATTAAAAGGCAGTGATGACCACATACGTAGGGAGCGTGCGGTTTTTGGTACATGCTTGTCTCATTCTTAGAGCACTTCCTTCACACAGTCTGAATTCAGGATTCTGCATGATCTATTCCTCGCCCTTCCGTCCATCTGTCCGGATAGGCGGCTCATTTGATGAGTTAACCATTCTGAGCGCTTTAATATTTATGTGACTCTTGTGCAGCTCAGCAGTTGCTTTATGTGGGATTGCATATTTGATAAGATCACAGATTCACTCTGTGCCAAAGCTGAAGTCCTACTGAGGTCTGACGGTACTTCAGATGTCAAAAAAATATGAATAGGTGGTCTTAATGTTCTCCTCTGGTGTTATATCTGTCTATGGAGAATATAGCTTACAACAGATTAGAAGCAATAGAGGACTTGACATATACTGAGAGAGCAGTAAGAATGATGCTTGTTGACAATATCAGCTAAACCTGTAGGGGAATTTGCTTTTTTTTTTCCTTTCATTCTTTCTTTCACTCTTTCTTTCTGTGAAATTTGCTTATTTATTCCCATATGCCCTGCTCTTTCTGCATTAAGTTCTGGCTTCTCCATCTAAAATAGTTTTGTAGTCGAGGCATTTTCAACACGCTTACCTATCTACACAAATCCTCGTATGGCACTCATTGCTGTTCTACCCAAATGGCTCACAGGGCTGTCTATCTCTGTGTTGTTTAATATTTATATTTATTTGCAAACAGCCTGTGTAGCTCTAATTCATGCTTATTCTACCTCGTTAGGAATTCATTGAAGTAGGCTGCCTGTGTTTCTACGCACCAATATACTGCGGTCCCTCTGCACTTCAAACTTCATGTGTAAAAAGGTTTGCAGCAAATGGAATTATGTAGTGAATAGATTTGTGTTTATGTCCACTTCAGACTGCTCTGGGGCTGCACCCGTATGTGTAAGTAGTCTGTGATTCTATACAAGTGCATTAGGCATGAAATGATGAATTCACCTCTTAAGCAAAAGAAAAAAATCCCGATTTTCAGTCCTTTATAGTGAGTGCTGCAAATAAAGCAATCCTTCTGAAAGATGGGTTACCGCTGAATGAGTAATGGAAATTCCTACCAAAGTTTTGTGAAATCCGAATGTGCACTGGAGTGGGGGAGAAGGAGAGGAAAATTATGCTGACATGTGATGTCTTGATCCCATCTCATTCTTGTCGTTAGGAACAATTTCTGTGGTTAGATGCCCAAAATGGAATTTACAGATGTGAATTTCACAACTTCCATTGGGAAACTGCATCCTAGCATCAAAATACAGCTCTCCATAGCACATGCTGACATGGGTATCAAGAAGGTCACCTGGGTCCAATTAAAACAGGTTCATAAATGTTGCTTTCAGGGACTGGCTCCAGGGGTTGCATTACAAATGTACAGAGGATGAGTATTGCTTCCTTATCAGCTTTAGATTTAAAAAGTGCAGCACGAGACATACTAAAACATGAGATAAGGTCGCTTATTGAGGCTGGTGCTTTCGGAACAACATTCATCATTGGGTGTCAATAGCCCACACTGGACTACACTCTTATACTGTCCCCAGTTCCTGGCAGGATTAATACAAAGTGAATTCCTTCTGTGGGCTCACAGGCGTAGACATGCCTTTGGTTCCTTCTCTTCCTGTGGTGCAGCCTGCTTCTTGGCCCCTCAGGGTCCCCATCAGAACTGACTCTTGTGGGACTGCACCGCACTGCCATTGGACTCACACTGAGCTGTACCCAGTGTTGTATGTCTTGGCTGAAGTTCAGCACCGTATGTTGTTGGAATTCGTGGGCAACATACCAAGATGATGTGAGGACCCAGTAGACATAATTTGCTAATATGCAATCACAGGACATAGGCACTGCTTTGTGTGAGTGCAGTATGAATCCATATTACACACTCCCCCAACTGTTAGTACACAAGGGCAACCAAGGGGCTGGATTTCCAGGGCAGAGGCTTTAGCTAGGTTTGAGAATGAAGGAATATAATCCAGGACTATAGAGTTTCTGTTTTTCTGAACCTGATATAATGATAGATCACTACAGAAGAAAATTTGGAACAGTTTCAAAAATGACACTCTGAAGTAGATGGCAGATTTGGAATATTGTGCCATTTCATCTCATGCGCAATATGGCACAGGTTGGAAAGCAGGAGATACAGAACTTTGGGGGCATATTTGATGTGCCACTATCTCAAAGGACCGTTTCTTTAACTGAGGATGGAGCCGTAATGTGGAAGCTCTAAAGGAAATCTAAATTGCGAAGAGTTATTGGCATTCTGTAAAGTAGGAGTATGCCTAACATGCCATAACAAGAGAAGGTAATGCAGAACTGTAATTAACATGATGTTATTTTTAATTCACAAAAATACTGTTTATAGAGCTGCAGCGAAAGAATCTGACTCTTAATGAAGATTGATTGCAAGTCACTTTGCCTTTCGTTCTGCAGATTTTTGCTCACTATGAGAAGAAAGTGAGCTGGGAGTGAGATCATTTGTTTGGAGCAGAGTCCCTCGAGTATCCCCTGTTCTTTCATCCCAGCCAGCCGCACTTCTGCTTCACCTGGCGCAGGCACTGCCATACAGCAGGATCACAGGCTCAGTCCCATCTCTATGTGGGACCTGCTCTTCCCCATGGCTCCTCTTTGTCTCCTCCAAATGTCAGAAGCCCTGTTTGCTGAGGTGAGGTTATGCCTGAAAAGAAAGGGTGCAGTTATGCTACAATGATTACTGTCTTCCTACCGCTTGCTATTTAGCAGTAGACAATGTCATTTCTAATAGACTGCAGCCCCAAATCAGCCTCACTTAGCCCCAGTTCTGTGATCTTCTGAATAAATCAGCATAGGTCAACAGGGCTCAGGAGGTTAGTCCAGCTGAAGAGAGCAAATTTTTTTGCTCGGGACATTTCCATGGCACTACACAGCCAACAGCCAAATTTCTGCCAGGCCACACCATCCGCATCAGCACACCCAGGTATGTGCCAGGCTTTGCAGTACTTTAAGCGTTGCATTTCTTTGCTACAGGCTATGCAAAGCTATTTTGAAGAGCTGAAATCAGGGGGCTGTGTGGGAAAAGTGAGCCTGGAGATCATTTTGTTGACAGCAAAAGATAAGGGCTCCTTTTAGGTCCCATCTCTCCCTTGCAATTGGAGCTGCCGCATCTTCGGTGACCCCTGAGGTAATAGGTGGTGGTCTTGTGAAGCCATTCGTCCTCTGTTCCAGGTCAACCTGGCTTCCCTGAGCTGCTTCAACTACAGATTCAGGAGGGGTCGTGCAGTCGGCTCAGCAGGAGCTGTGCAGGGCTGCCCTTGCAGGACAAACTTAGGCAGGCAACTCACTGCAGCAGGAAGAAGTCCTGCTCATGAGCAGTAGGAGAAAAATCACTTTTTGCCATAAAAGGTATGCAACACAAAAGTGAAGCTACTCTTCGAGTGTCAAAGAAACTGAAAATATTCCTGTCAATTCCTGTCTGAAGCTTTTCCAAAAAAATCCCCACACCCTTTTGCTGCCATAAATAAGTATAGAAATACCATCCATTAAATGAAGAGCCTTGCAAGAGTCCCCCCGCAGTCTCCGTGAAGCCGTATCACAACCACCGTACAACAGTTTTCATTTCACTTTCCTGCTAATTAAACTGCAATATTGTGTAGCAGTACATTTTACTGATGATCAAAACTGTTTGTGTATCTTGTCACATAACCTATGCATTCCCAGGAAAAGAGAGAGCTTGATTCTGCCTTCAGACGAGACGAAATCTGAAGGGAACTTGAATAAGAAATGACACAAGTTAAAAAACGTGCGACAAGATTCAGAAGGAAAGGGGCTTTCAGATCAGTAGTTGAAAGTGGAGTTGGATGAAACTATTGTATCAAACATTTCTTCAAATCTAGGCAAAGCTGTGACTGAAGCCTGTCTGTGCAAACAGCAAATTGCAGCAGAATTATGACTTCGTGGAGAAAGTGAATCTGGGTTGAAGTGATGCCAGAGACCCAGAATCTGCTGGTGCTTGGAAGCAGGACCGGTGTGAGCAGGCTGTTCCCACCCCGCAGCAGGGCAGCTCGCGGCCCGACCTGCGCTGAACTCTCGGTGTGTCTGAGGAGCAAACTCTGATCTCAGCGCTCCAGATCTGCTCCCCGCTCCTGAAAGGCACGTCAGGAAATGCAGCGAGGGTGCAAAGCCAGGAGAGTGGAAACAATCAGACGACGCTTTCTTTTTTTCTCCCGTGGAGCTCCATAAAGTGAAACTGCTGCAGTCTGCACAGGGATAATTAAAATGCTGTACGCCGTGAGTGTTTCAAGGGCTGTCTGTGTTTTCCACTTTGCTGCTGGTATCCAGTAATAGCAAACCCGAAATGCTGGGTGCCATTCAGTGTTGAGGCATAACCTGATTTCACTTTGGGTCTGCCTGGGGACTTCAGAAATCTGGGCCTGTCTCTTAGGTGTGAGTCTGCTGCTCCTCGTCAGGTTGTCTTTTCTCCCTGTACTCTCTTTCAGGGTTTCTCCAGTTGACACACATTTAAGAGGTGAATTCATCCCACTTTCAGCAACTCTTTTTCTTATCTCCAGAAGTTGTGTGCTCTCCATGCTGCATTTTTTTTTCACTGTGTATTTAAAAAAAAAAAAAAAGTGCAATTTTGGCAAGGATCTGAGCTGCACTCTTAAAAGCAAGGAAGAAATTTTGAATCAAGAGTAACTCAGTATGGTGTGACACTGTCCTCAGCTCACCCCATTATTCCTGTGTGTTGTGGCACATATGGCATTAGTACAGTGTGTGAGATTCCCTGCAAAGCTAAGGAGAGGTAGGTTGATTTGAGGACATGGTTTCCAGCCAGATTTTCAGCTTTAACTTTAAATTTCTTTTGTGTTAGAGGAAGAGAATGTTAAAGCAGATCTTAAATGTTATTTCAAAGAGGTTTTTCTTCCGAGAGGCTTCAAGTTACAGTATCTGCAACACTGGACTTTTTAGCTGTAATTATTTTAGAAAAACTGCAGAAATTTTAGTGAGAGATTATGTGTTCTGTAGGAAACTCAAGGCGTTTGTTCTATCTGGTGACAGAGGCAGTCTTCTTCTAAATGCTGACCCTCCTGCAGTGCACAGAAGTGCCTGTGGTCAGGGCACTGCGAGCAGCACAGAATCTCTGGTTTGAATCTCACTGTAATGCTCAGACGTAGAATACAGTTCTGACCAAAAAGACCATCAGTTATTCTGATCTTCAACAGTTTTCTGTTGGGTTGCCTCTAAAGTGCTCTTTTAGAAATGATATTGTAGCATTTTGCTTAAAAAATAATAATTCAGAATAAGAGGTGCTGATACTTGGAATGTTGGTCAAAAGGTTTCCCTTGTATGAGAGCAAAAAAATCCAATCATGAGTACCTGCCAAAACCTGCTGAAATGTAAATGAGGTATCCATACTAATCATCTGGTGAATATCTTTAACAGATTATTTATTTATAAGATGAGAATATTTAAGAAAATGAGTTATTTTCACACAGAAAACATGTATTTATTCCAAAAGATCCTCCCAGGTGTAACCCAATGGGACTTTATATTACTGTAAGGTTCTTCCATTTCAAATAAGCCTTTAAGCAGGTAAGAGTTCTGCCATGAAACACCACCTCAAGATGTGCTTAGGACTCAAAAGCTAATGCAAGAGTAGCAGTAGTGGCTTTAATTTGTCAACAGCATCTCCCATGACAGTTTCATTGGGGTTGCAAATGCCCTCGTCATTTAAATGTCTTCTCTACAGCTGCTCCAGACTTGTGTGCACGTTCTCATAAAAATACTGCACAGTTGTTCACTGGAGTTGCAGTTGTTAGGAATTTGGATTCCTGGTTCTGCAGTGCTTTTGTTAATCCCAGTAATCACCTATGAGCATTTTAGGCTGTTGAAATTCTCTTCAGTTTTCTGGGATTTTTTTTTGCTGTAAGCTTGCAGTTACATATAAATGAAATGGAATATTAAAGGAGACTGTCTAGCTTCCTGCCTTGTTTGGAATAAGGCCAGACCCACAGAGGTCCCGGGAAGTTGTAATTTGATGCCAGAAAGATAAGAATAACAGGTATGAAAAAAAAAGAAAGCCCTGCTGGACTCCAGACAAAGTTATGCAAAGCAATAAAAGATGCAGGTGATGGATTTTTAGGACCTGACAATAACATTGTCCATTACTGCTGAAAAGTCATATGTAGGGTGAAAAAGGCAACTGCTCAACAGAGCAGAGCAACATTGCACGAGAGTCAGTGCCAAAAGGAATAAAGCAGTGTGTCAAATTGAAATTTTTAGGGGAATGCAGGGAATTACCAATGTTAAAATTTGGCTGTGAACTGAGGCTAGCACCTCTTCTCATATGCAATATGAATTGAGCCTTTTAACAACTGCAGATGGCCAGAACCTGTACTTCACTTGTCTGCGCCTGTATTTCTACTATATGTTGCAATTAATCTTTTCTTCCTTTTTTTTTTTT